>CBVK0102844376.1:0-18030 GCA_900067695.1 Picea abies
TGCCCTTTTTCATTTAGTTTGGTTTTGTAAACCCACTTGACACCAATACTCTTTTTGTGTCTTGGCAAATCAACAAGATCCCATGTCTTGTTCTTCTCAATGGAGTCAATTTCTTGGTTCATTGCTTGAACCCAATGTGGCTCCTTGGCTGCTTCCTTAAAGAATGTAGGTTGACATGACATTAAAGCAAAAAAATTATGCTGTTGAAAGTCATCCAACTGCTGATGGATTTCGCTCAAATTTCGAGTTCTCTGATTCAGTGGTTCAGAGAATGATTCTCTACTAGAAGATGAGCTATATTGTGAATTATATGGTGGTACTTGGACTTGCATTCTTGGAGGAATGGGTTGAGGTACTGGCTGTTCTGAATTTTCTGTGTTTTCAGAACTGGGAAGCAAAGGATTTTGACTGTCCACTTGCTAGTTTTCTGAATCATCCCAGAATTTGTTTTCCAAAAAATGTACATCTCTGCTGAGAATTAATTTCTTGGTGATGGGATTGTAAAGCCTGTAAGCTTTAGAGGTTTCACTGTAGCCAGTGAAAATACATTTTTCACTTCTGTCATCAAGCTTCTTCCTTAATTCGGAAGGTACGTGTGCATATGCTATGCATCCAAATGTCCTTAGATGAGCTACATTGAGCTTTGTCCCACTCCAAGCTTCTTGGGGAACTTTCATCTGTAGACCGGTGGTTGGTGATCTGTTTAAAAGATAGACTGAGCATGCTACTGCTTCAGCCCAAAAAGTATTTGACAAATGTTTTTCTTTAAGAAGTGTTCTTGCCATATTCATAATGGTCTGATTCTTTCTTTCAGCCACTCCATTCTGCTGTGGAGTATACCTTGTTGTTGCTTGCATGATGATGCCTTGAGACTTGCAGTAAGTCGCAAATTCTCTGGAGTTGTATTCTCCTCCTCCATCTGACCTGAGTACTTTGAGAAATTTACCACTCTGTTTTTCAGATTCTGCTTTAAATTCTTTGAATTTTGTAAATGTTTCAGACTTGTGTCTGAGAAAATATATCCATATTTTCCTGCTGAAATCATCAATAAACGTTAGAAAGTAAAAACTACCACCTATTGACTCTGTTTGCATTGGTCCACATAGGTCAGTGTGAACAACTTCAAGATGTTGTTTGGCTTGATTGGAAGACTGTGGAAAACTGGTTCTCTTGTGTTTTCCAACTATGCAAGACTCACATGGGGGGATTTTCTCTTTAAAAATAGGTAGACCTTTGACCATGGAGTTTTTCTGAAGTAGACTTAGACTCTGAAATGGTAGATGTCCAAATCTAGTATGCCAAACCATTGTTTCATTCATGGTTGTTGCATTCTGTGCATAGGGTTGACTCAGATTTGCAGTTCTAAGGGTGAGGGGAAACATCCTATTTGGAGTCATAAGGATTTCAGAAATTAATTTTCTGCTGGGTTTTCTATCATAGATCTTACAAGATGCTCCCTCAAAAAGTACCTTATAGCCTTTTTCAATGAGTTGTCCTACACTTAACAAATTATGTTTTAAGTCTAGAACATGATAGACATTAGATATGTCTTTCTTTACATTCTGTTTAGTAAGAATAGGAACAGTTCCTCTTCCTTGAACTTTGACTAAATAGTCATTACCAAGAGTAATATCAGAGGAAATTGAAGAATCAATGCTGGAAAGTAATTCTCTGTTACCTGTCATGTGATTGCTGCAACCACTGTCCAGCAACCAGAGATCTTTAGGTTGTTGTTTAGTTTTGTGGCATGAGAGAAACATACCTCTTGAGGTGTCTCCCATATGATTTGACACATGCGCTCTGCCTGAGAGATGATCTGCCTTCTTCTTCCTGCATTCAGATTCGTAATGCCCATACTTTTTGCAATAAAAACATTGAATGTTGGATTTGTCATTCAACCTTCTCCCTCTGCCTCTTTGAGGCTGGAAGTTCTGATGTTGATTTTGTGGTGGATTTCTGTGACCTTGGAATTTTGGATTCTGATATTGTTGACTGTTACCTCCAGTGGAATGAGAGTTATTTTGATTGTTCCCTCTTCCTTGGTGACCTCTGTTTCTTCCTCTGCCTCTCCCTTTGCTGAAGGAGAATTGAGTTTTGAAGGAATTTGAGATTGACTCATCTGTGAGATGCAGTCTTGTCTCATGTGTCACCAGAGAACCAATTAGTTCATCTGTTGAAAAACTTGACAGATCCTTGGATTCAAGGATGGCTGTTACAACCATTTCAAATTTCCTGGGTAAACTTCTGAGAATTTTCTCAACAATTCATTGATCAGTGATGGTTTCACCAATCAGTCTGATCTGATTGACGATCCCCATGACTCTGGTCATGAACTGATCTACAGTTTCAGACTCTGTCATCTTGAGAGTCTCGAATTGTGTCCACAAGGACTGCAATTTGACTGTTTTTACCCTGTCATTTCCTTGGTAGGATGTTTTGAGGATGTCCCAGGCCTGTTTGGATGTACCAGTGCCTGTGATTTTCGAAAAAATCGAATCATCCATAGAATTCTGTATCCAGAATTTCACTTTGTTTTCTTTGGTCCTCAGAGTTGCCTGAGCAATTTTCTGCGCATTTGTCATGGCAGTGAGGGCTGCTGGATCTGGTTCTACATAGCCAAGATCCACTGGCTCCCAACACTCTTGTGCTTGCAAGAATGATCTCATTCGAAGAGACCATAACTCATAGTTCTTTCCCAGAAGTATTGGACCCTGAGTTGGGCCGAGATTGCTAGTCGATGCCATAAAAAAAATGCTGAAAAAAAATAGAGGGAAAATTTGTATTTACCTCCAATCACAGAAATTGCCGATTTTCCGATGGTTGATGTGCCGATGGCCGATAGGAGCTTATCGGGCTTGAATTTGGCCTTTGGTCTCCTTCACATGTGACCACACGCGTGAAAGTTAAAGCGTTACGAGATTTTCCCGTTCTTTTCCTTTCAAAATGCCGAAACGCGAAAAATTTGCCTTTTGGATTTTTCAACGGTCCAGATCTGTTGATAATCGGACGGTCCAGATCATATCGGGATATCGCGAATTGGGATTTCGCGACTCGGGATTTCGCGAATCGAGATTTTGTGAGTTCTGATGTCGAGTGTTTCTGACTCCTCGAATCCCCGATCGCCGATTTTTCGATGGCATTGTCCTATCGGGACTTTTCCCGATGGCTCCGATCTGCGACACGCGTCCTCAACTGATGAACGGTCGTGATCCCTTCTCGTGATTTCGCGATTTAAATGTGTGACCTCTTGGTCTCTCGAATCCCGAAATGCCGATGACCTTTTCTTGTCGGGACTTTTCCCGAATTGCTTTAATCGCCTCCACGTGTCCTAATAGATGGACGGTCTTGATTTCTCCTCGGGATATCGCGATTTGAAATGTTCCGGACTTCTCGTCCACTGGATCCTCGATTTTTCGAATCCCGAAAAAGTCGATGAAATCGCTTATCGGGACTTTTCCCGAAAGCTTCGATCTCTGCCACGTATCCTTGAAAGATGGACGGCTCAGATTGCGTCAGGGATTTCACTGGAATGAAACCCGATCACCTGTTCTCAGGTTTCGCGATTTCCCGAATCCCGATATGCCGATGGCGCGTTTCTTTTCGGAACTTTTCCGAGTCCTCGGATTTACGCCACGTGTCCAGGAGAGATGGACGGTCCTGATGCCTCCTCGGGATATCGCGACTTGCAATGCTCCGTTGACACAATGTGTCTGTCAAGTGGAAACGCCAAATGCCGATAGTGGCCTCGATGTCTGCCACATGTCCTTGAAAAATGGACGGCTGAGATCTTATCCGGATTTCGCGTATCGCGATTTCACGAGTTGCGAGGTCCTGTTGCAATGGACTTAGAAAACCCCGAACTCCGAAATGCCGATGGGCGCTGCGATGCTCGCCACGTGTCCTGACAAACGGACGACTCAGATCTTATCGGGATTTCGCGAGTTGCGATGTCAAGTTTCTTTGACAGCTTGAAACCCTGAACTCCGAAATGCCGATATGACGATGCGTCTATCTGCTGCCACCTGTCCTCTGAAATGGACGGCTAAGATTGTTTCGGGATTTCATGATTTTGCGTATCGGAGTTTTTGGAGAGAGGATTCTTTCGCTCCTCCAACTCTCGATTCCCGATTTTGCGATGGGATAGGATCTCGCCACGTGTCTCTTGATCGGACGGTCAAGGTGACGTCGGGATTTCGCGACTTCACAAGTCGAAATCACTCCTGTGCACTGCAGAGGACTAAACCTCGTGCACCTTATCACTGATCCAACGGCTATCGGTCCTTTGCGCAAGATCTGACGGCTGAAATGTGTTCGTCTTTTCCTTGCTCTCCTTCTTCCCTTCTGGACTGGTTTCCCTCCTTGGATCTGTTCGCAGGACAAATTTCACGGCTTCAGTGGCTGTTCTTTGCGCCCGAGATGCGTTCTTTACACTTGTGGAAGAAAGATTCGTGAATCTTTCAAAGATTTGAAAGAATTTCACGATTTCTTCGTGATTTTCTTGAATCTTTGACGGATGAGAGAGATTTCCTTGAATCTTTACACAATTCTGCCTTCTTCTTGAATCTTTAATGAATAGAGGCGAAATCTTCAAGTTCTTTAAACTTCGTTCGTTCTGCAGCTCTTCTGCGTCAATCTTTGACGGTTCTTTGAGAAAATCGTGCAGGTTTCTTCTTCTTCAATCTCTGCTTCCTCCGCTAACTTCTCACGGCGATCTTTAAAGAGTATTGCAGACATCTTTCCAAACCTTGTGAAAAGTCTGTGACGCGTGCTCTCAAGATCCGTGTAAGCTCTGCGCTGTGAGGATCGTGTTGCTCTCCCAACTGTGTGAAGAGGCTTACTGTTGTAGCTCTGATACCATGATAAATTGTGAAGGACAGAGAAATGCAGAGAGAAAAGAATAGTATATTCAAATGTATGAAGAAGTACAGAACAAAACTGAAGAGGTAAAAGCCGTTACCATGTAATGGGAGATAGTTGAGCTAAATAGGCTCAAGCAAGACAAAAATAGAAAGTACAACTGTCCAGTACAGCTAGCAGTGTACGGTTAGTCTGTTGAGGATACAATATATTTAACAGTATTCACCCCAGAAAACTGAATAAAGCAAGTTTGCAATGGTATGAAAATATACACATATAAAGTTACAAGGGATGTTTTTAAAGAAAATAATAAGAGATGCAGTGTAGATTGGAATATATTTCTTGATGTTCCCAACAGGGTTAGCACTTCTCTCAAAGGTCATTTAACGTTGCTTGATCTGGGAAAACTCTGTCTTCCAGCAATTTTCCATTATATTATGTCACTTTCAGGTGATTTGTGCTATGCTTTTAATGCAATTGTTTGGAATCTGGATTGACATCAAATTTTGTTGTTTTTACTAACTGATCAGCAAACGTTTGTTGTGTTGTTGAAGTGTTTAGCGTTTCATCCAGCTTGTGGTGAACCTTTGAAATACAATAAAAAAATTTGTCTATTCTTTTCTTTGATTGAATTTAGATACAAGTGAATATCGCAAATTTTATTAGGGTTTTATCTTATTCAGGTAACTGTATATCTTCTACCTCCATTGGAAATAAGAATATAGAGACAATTGTAGTGTCAGTTTCTACTGTCAACTGTCAAGCACGCCTAAATACATAAACAAACATATTATGAAATGCATATGAGTAACTCCTTCAATGAAAGGATTTGCATTTCATGCATGACCAAAGGGTGGTCATGAGACAGCTAAGATACAAGTATTATTTTTCAAAGTTTTAAAGGAATGCATTAAACATTTCCATGCTAAAGGTGAAAAGATTAAACAAGGTCACTCTTAAAAGCAGGCTTTAGCTATAACTAAACTACTAAAAGAGACAATTTAATGCCGCAAGATGTGGGCCCTGGGGTAAATGCTGTCAAGAGCAAAAAGTCCTTCAACCATTGTAGGCATGGATGGCCAAAACCAGTCAGTTTGACTAGTAAGTGACACATAAGTTGCATATAGTAAATGGAGTGGATTAAGATTCTATTTGCTATAAGCCGAGACATAAATGATGACACTCTCAAAACATAAACGATGGCACTCTCAAATGTGGAACCAAATAGATCATTAAAGAGATAATGTGATGCCTAAAGATGCGGGGCAGAGATGTAGGTTTTCAAATAGGAGAGCTAAGAATAGTATCAGCTATCCTGTATGTCATCTACACTATAAAATCATCCAAGATTTGTCTAGAAATATCTGTTGTTGCATGGTCATCAATAGGAGAATATCCAACAAGTCTCGTTGCACTATATAAGTGGGGGGTGCTTATGTTGTTTCTAGTAGTATTCTTTCTTCACAGAGTAGAGGCCCTCATTCTAAAGTTATAGTAAGATTGTCTTTCATGGTATAGGTTGTAACTTAGTTTTCTTGGATATGCTAGCATGCCTGAGAATAGGTTGTGTAGCCAATCTTTGCTTGATACATGTCTTTAAATGGTGTTTGATTTTTTCTTAATTGATAATTGCACCAAGATAAGAGAGGTGCACTCTACAGTCCAGTATGGATGAGACGTGTAACACTTTTAAATCAAGACGAAAAAATAGTTATAGTCTGTAATATAAAAAAAAAAAAACTGACCCTTAATTACCATATTGCGTGTATATAAACATATATAAACCAGCATAGATTCATCTTAACCCCGGTGCTTTTAAGCTTTAAGGTTGTGCCTCGACTTCTTTTTTATCTCTTTTGGTGCTTAATTGACCTAGGCTTAAGATCGATCTATGCTGATTGTAGGTGCAGGGATTTATCTTGGTCAAGAAGTCAGTGATGGAGACAATGTGGTTTGTTTGTCTAAGACTCGGGTCATTTGTCTTGGTAGTTGTTTCTTATGAAGGAATGTTTCCCAAGAAAGAAATCAACTTGGTGTTGGGTTCTATGTGAGCAGTAACAGTTGCATCTAATCTGTTAGGATTGACATGGGCATCAAAAGATAGTTCTCCTCAGTGTCTATCTCAAATTAGCATAGGGGTCAAATATATTGGTCTCTAGCAATTTATTACTTATTCTTCAGTTGAAGCTGATTAGAACACACCTTATTGTCTACAAGGAAATCTTTGTGTTTGTCACATATGGGTATGCAAATATCCTTGAAGCTCAGTAGCACCATAAAAAGTGTTGGGGGGACACTTGAAATAAAATCCATTCATGGAGTTGAAAGATTTAATATGTGCCATCCACGTTGCGTGACGAAAGCCTATAGATCTTCGATGGAATTAAGCCATGAATCTCTTTTTTGATTAGATTTAGCTTTTAGGTGCAGTGGAAGAAAATTATTGTCATTAGAGAAAAAGTTCTTTGTACCTTCTTAATTCATGTCCACTGAACAAATTGACAAACCAACTAACAACCAACTAAAGTGTTTTGTACCTTGTTAGTTGGTAACAACCAACTAACAAACATTTGCATAATGTAAAGTAAAGTGGAGACCCTGAGATGCCAACCTCTTTTAGGTCACAAAGAGTTCAATGTAGCCAGTGTTATGAAGAGAGGAAGATATGATTCCTTTCCTATGAGTGTTGTCTATGGCTTGGATTCTATGTAGACATGAAATAATTATAAATATGATCTTGAGACAGAGGATGGGATCTAAAATATTACTTGAGCAATACTTTATGACATTATTTGCTTAAATTTATTGTCATTAGAACAAAAATGTTTTGCACCTTCTTAATGTTAATATTATGGTAACTGCGGGAGGTATTTACCCCCACGTGCGAACCTGATGAGAATAGAAGACTTCGGGAAGCAAGAGAAACCCTAATGAGTTGGCTAATAACCCTAGAAGCCTCGTTGGCTCAAGAAGATAATTTATATTAGGCTATTAGACTCCATGAGAAGAAGTCAGCTAGAAATAATAATAATAATATACTAAACAGACACATACCCAGAAGGAGAAGTCGGCCCCAACAAAACTAGCGGGATTACTATAAATACAGGGCGTCTGTTCTCATTTGCATCATCTCAGAATTGCAGCTTCCCAGTTGGTGCGCACTGCAGTTGCAGTCTGGTGTGCAGGTTTGGAGGAGGGTTGCAGGTGCAACTGTAGCAATAGTTAGTTCTCAGTATTGGCTTGAATATCTCTTGGCTAGGGTTTGGACTATCTAATCAGCTTTTTGTGATGTGTTATCCTTGGGGATTGATGCACTACTCTTTGTTTGGCTATCTAGCCTAGGGTTTGCTTCCGGAGGAATTCTCAGTCAACATTAAGGTGCTCGGAGGGAGGCTTCTGCCTATGGTTGGGTGATGAAGGTATCATCAATGGTAAAACGAGCACACCAGTCAATTGCATGTTGACCAGAATTTCCTGCAGCATCAAACAATAGTTACAGTGGGGCTGCTGGAAACTCCATTCCTACGTCATCAGATAAAATTTCTGATGAAAAATTAGAAACAATAGGTGAGGTGTTGCAAGGTCTTTTATGGTTTGTTACAGCTATAATGTCTCATGCTTGCTCTGAGCGCCAACTATAGATGCAGGATGATATGGCTAAATTAATTGTGGCATGTAAAGTTATTCATAATTTGTGTGACTTGTTTTCACTTTTTGACAGACCTCAGATCAAAGGAGCTCCCTTCCCAACCCCTGTATTGCTGGGATTAAATTTATTGAGGATTTTGATGTGTCCAAGAGGACATATTTCTTCCATAGATTGGGAAGCACATTCAGCTACTATGGCAAGATTGTCAGAAGTTTAGACATTTGGAACTGCGGATTATGAGGGAAATGTGGTTTCCCTAGGGTTCTCATTCCAATAAAGGCCCAGAAAAAGAAGATGAATTTAGTCCCCCTTGACACATTCTGAAGGATACCCAGATATCTGACTTCATCTATAATAAAAATGATGAAATGGAGAATGAAGTGCCTAGTGTGGGGGAACATGATAGACTTTGTAGTGTTGTCCGTGAAAATGATAAATACATTAGAGTGTTGGAGTCACTGGTGTTAAATAAGACAGTGGTTGGGCTGGAAAGTGGCGTTGGTGGTGAATGCACAATATCTTGTGCCTTGCAAAAGAGTACCGATGAGAATCCTCTTGAAGAGATAGCTTTTGAGACAAATAATCCTTTACCACCTAGTGTTGATAATAAGAAAGTTTTCATAAGAAAGAAAAGTGTAAAGGCAGTAGGAGGAATGCCTGATCGTTCTACAACATTTCTAGTTTTTGTTATAGCTGAAACTGGCTTAGTAGGTCTATCGTCATTGCTGACAGCTATTCTTTTACAGGAAAACCCTCGGTCAAATTTTGAGTAGGTATGTTAAAACTTAATAGATATTGGACAATGCACTTATGCATTTGGCAGTGCTCTCATGTGTGACTTTTACTTATAGTTTTTTTTGCAGGCTTTTTGATTTTTGTATGTGATGATTGCTTCTAATTACTTGTTTCCCCCCTACTTCTGTAATGTTATCAACAACATTACAAAGTGCCATTGTGTCTTTGTTTCTATGTTGTTTTTCTTGTCAACCAGTTGGCTACCACCCAAACCCTTATTTTTAGTGACGAAAGTCCTAAGGCATAAGTAGGACCCTAGGGGCACTATAGAAGGACCACCCACTGTCACCACAATAGCTCCTTCACACACTTTTGGCTAGCTCTCGTCTGGCACAAGGGGGTATCCCTAAGAAAACTTAAGCTTATAATATAATAGATACAAGGAATGGTAATACGACTTAGGAGGAAAAATCTGATTACTATTTTGTTCTTGAATAAATTCCCAATCATCCAACAACCAAGGCTATTTAAAAAAACAAAATTATCCCTCACCCTAATACTACCAGTGCCTGTGGATTTGGTATCATATCGCATGGGCCATATTTGGCTTGTGGTTGTTTTCTATGTGATGTTACAAGCTATATTTACGGTTGCATATTCTTATGTTGGGATTGTGTTCACATTAATACTTTTCTTAATTGTGTGTGTCTGTGCGTTAAACATCACTATTGGGTGTGTGTGTGTGTCACTGTGTTGTGAATAATCCCACATGGATAACAATTGTAAGATGGAGATGGTATACAAGCCATTGCTCACACCAAAATCTTTGCCAATCTGGAAGATGGCTTTGGGCTACAAGTCCCTGGGTTGATGTCATGGCATCCTCCCTCGCTCTTGGACTGACATTGCTGATAGTTTTGGTGTCATTCTTTGTGGGCCATCTTTGGATTGTGGTTGTTATCTATGTGCCAAAAACTTTTCTAATCTAGACACTGTCTTTGGGTGCAATTCCACAAGTTGATGTGATAGCATCCTCCTCGACTCTATTACTAACATTGTCGATGGTTTCGGTGTCATGCCTTGTGGGTTGTCTTTGGCTTGTGGTTGTTATCTATGGTGATGTTACAGTCTATCTCTACAGTGACATATCCCTATGTTGGAATTTCCTTCCACATTAACACCCCTCTTCTTAATTGACTGTGTGTGTTAATGTCCAGTTGGGTATGTGTTGTGAGTAATCGTACATAGATAAAAATTGTGAGATGGAGGTGGTTTATAAGGAATTAACACATAAAGAAATCAGAATTGAGTAGAAGGCCATGATGTTTTAACCTTGCAAGCTGTGAATTTATTTCTCCAAATATTTTATTTTCTACATTCATTCCTTAGTTTAATTCTAATTAACAATGTTCTCAAGGCATCCCAACCCCCCTATTATTCCGAGTATACAACTTCTAATGCATATCTAATAGCTTTGGTAATAGATCCATATTAACCAATTTGATACGTGTAGGTGCCAAGGATGCTCCATTTATTCACTACACGCATTTTTAGCTATATTATATTTAAAAAGAAATAACAGATCTAAATTAAAATAACTAGAATTGATGGCTATATAAAATTGTATAGTACAGTTGGAATGGTTGGCCCTGCGTGTTTCTCTTCCAATGTATGGCCCTCTGTTAGTCTTGAGCTTCACTCAATCGATGAAGAAAGATATTAAAGTACCTACCAAAATCATTCAACGTCCTTAAATATCTAAAAAATCAATACAAGTAATATTTGTAGCGCATTATTTACTCTAATATGCATTTTTACGAGAGTGTTGAAACGTACCTGAATGAGCTCCTCTTGGTTTCAAGAATAATTTATTAGAGCCACGCGTCTAATATTTGATCAAACTGTCTCCCTTGATTTGAAGTAGCAGCAACGAAGTCAACATTGACTTTGTTGTTGCTATGTTGGATCGAGGGAGGTTTGCTCCAAGATTAAACGACTCCAATAAATTATTCTCTACTGAACAGGGCCAACCACATGAACGCGGAAGCTCTTATGGCCCCTCCCCCCTCACATCACTCTCAATTACCCAATACCCATCATATAAATCTATTGAAATATTTACAGCAAAAACAAACATATAAAAATATTAAAATATTCATGTACATCATCATTTAGTACTTTTAGCCAACCTCTTCTTCTTAGCCCTATAGTTCCTAATCATTTCATCCATATCTACGTATTTGTTCTCTGGGTGCTCTTCAAAATCTGATTATGATTGCATCCTATCACGTAGAGCACGCCTAGTCGCGGGGTACTCACGATGTAATGGAGGTCGTTGTAATGAGGCATCAACTACAAAAGAAGAAAATACAAAATTTAAATGGCCAGTTTTTAAATATCATTGAACTAGTTCAGTAGTATTAAAAAAAACACATGCAATGTAATTATTTACCTAGTGCATTGGTCAACACCGTTGGAATGGTTTCCCCCATGTGCTCCTCTTCAACTGTACGAGCCTCAAGTACAACATTCTCTACCATTGATACCACAAACTTTATAATGACAATCATAAATTTATAAGTATAACTACAAAATTATTAAGTATATGATTAAAATATGGCCATATTACCATCATGTTCCAGCTCGGTCATAGCATCATCGTGCAGCTACGTCTCCATGGAAAATTGGGAGTGAATGGGATCAAAATTATCTTCTAGTTGCAAACTTCTATCAACGCACTGCTCTCCAATAGGACTAGTGCGTTCATTGACAGTGCTACTCCCCTGATTAAAACAAAGTTGTAAATGTTAATAATATCCAACATGATTGTATTCTTTTAATAATAAAGGTTAATGTGGATTAAATTTTATTTACCTTATCCTGCAAAGTGGTTCTTGGTATTTGCCCCAAGATTTTTCGGTGTTCGACTACCCCTTTATAGCCGTACTTGTAACCAAGCTTGAGGTCTTCCTCCATGGTTTCAGTACCAAACTCATCACTCTGCATTGCATAAGAGTATGTATTTTTTATGTTATTTGTTGGAATTACCTAAAAGTTTTAAGGCGATACAAATAAGATATTTAGGTTCTTACAATTCATGACTGCAACTTCAAGTAGCCGCCCTGACTTAGCTTGTGCTGGCCACATTTGGAAAGCCTTGCTTTTGTGGCCTTTGACGTGTCAATCAACCTATCATTAAAAGTTTAAAGTATGTTAATATATACCACAGGTTTATTTACATCTAAAAAAAATTGAAGGTATTCAATTAAAATTGTAATTTACCTTCTGGGATCAGAGGGTGTTTTTCCTTCATCTGTCAATTTCTTCTCTTTTGCATCCTCAATGAGGGCCTTCCACTCCCTCTCTAGAATCATCAAAGGACGCTCATACCTATCATTTTGTTTCAAGTTCCTCCTATATGTTTCTCACGTATATTTTAAATATTGTCCAGTTGCAGCCATGGCCAAGGTCTTATTAAAAGTATCTACACCAAAAAGGTTTTCTAGATAATCCATCAATTCTTTTTTGAGGTTGGAATTCTGGGAATTCCACCTCTCCTGTATGGTGGGCCCAAAAATCAGAAAAGCCTTATTCTCCAAGGACCTGTAAAAATCGTTGTTCCCTACACACAAAATGATTATATGATTATTAATTTAAAAATAATAATTTAGATGATTTATATTTGTCTACATAGAGAACATGAAAAAAATAAAATTTTAAAAATTACCTGGGACTTTAACCTGCTTTAATGGAATTCCTTCCTCGTTGACCATATAGGTGCCCTTAAGGGTCCCTGTGATGGTCACACGTCTTGCTTTAGGAAAAGAAACCATATAGTTTGTCAAATCATCGGTCGTGTTATCACTCTGTAAATTTCCTAGAGGTTGAAAAGAGGAAAGACACAAAGGTAACCTTAACCAACCACTTTTAAAGCTGGGATCTATCCCTTCCAGCTTCAGAGAGGGATCTCTCTATATAATTTAGCTTTGTTTGAGTTAAGATATTAGGCTAGTTAGATACGCGAGTTTTTTTTTGTTTATAAAAGTTTTTTAAAATTGGTTGAGAAAAAATCACACATCCATTGGGTTATGGGGTCTGTACTTAAAGAATCTGGGATGCAACCAGAAACAATGAAGAAAAACTTCACAAGGCGAGATAACACCTCTCACTGGATCTTTATAAATTAAGTGATGGACGGAAGAGAAGACAAGAAAAATACTCCAATTAACAAGCACTTAAGAATCTCTTAACTGAAGATATTTTAGAAGATGAACATTAAAATCTACAGAATCAGAGACAGGGTATCCATGATAAATCCTGAAACTTAACACTATTTGTATAGATTAGTTATAGAAAGACAATATGATCACAAAGCAAGAAAACATATAACCAAGAAATCACATCACCAGTGAAAAATGCGCAGGAATCCTGTGAAAAACCTTCTTCTTTATTAATGGTGGATCACGTCAAAAATGTTATAGCTCGATAACAACAGGGTGTGCAAATCAACAACCCCCAACACCTTGAAAAAGGAAGTATTTATAAGTCAAAATACAATGGATCCTGTCATAACTGACGAGGACGTGTCCATACTATTATTAGCATAACTAATTTAACTAATCAAAAACCGTTTGGTGATTCATCATAACTGTTCGTTGAACTTTCTGGGTAGGCCGTTGGTGAGGTGCCTCCGCAACCTCTGCTGACAGGACAGCTGACTGGAAATGACAGCTCATCTACTAATCTAGTAGATCGCACAGCTCTTCCCATCGGATATGAGTTGGCACTGTCACCTTGAGCAACCTCCGGTACACTTCGTCCATGTCTGTGTATTTTGCGAATGTGGGCTTGACGATGAAAATGTGCTTTATTTCATGTTGGATCTCAATATCCAAGTGTAATGCCTCCATGAAAGCTCTACCTGTGATGTTTGATTGTATCCCTGCGAATTTAGCACAGTCCTTGGATACTTCGATTAGCTTCTTCTTGTAATCGGGGAGCACCATCAATTTGTCATTTATAACTTTCATGCCAGGCAGGCCTTTCCTTGTCAGAGCATCTATCTTATTAAAGAACCTTTGCACTCCCTGTTCCATGATTTGGATCTTCTCTTCTAACTGAAGCATGAGACCCCTTTTGGTCAGTACTCTTTTCACTTCCAATATGGCTTCTGTCGTATCTTCAATTTTCAGCTCCTCGAGTTCCTCTCGTGTCTTGGAATTTATAAACCTTATGATCTCATTGGCCTGGGTTGGCATGTCGCCCAATTCAGTCCTGATTTTCTCCACTGCCTATTTGCTCCTCTCCAACAACTCGTTCTGTTCGAACATGATCTGAACCATTGGCCAGATTTCATTGATGGACCTAGAGATATCAGTCCACACAAGTTCTTTAACCTCAGCCAAGGTTTTCCCAGCCAATGTCTGTCTCTGTAGCTGCTGCAGCTCTTTTCTCACCTACTCATTCACCTGCTTTTCCTTTGACAGACTAGTCTGAAAGGAAGTCTTCAGCTCCTGGAGATTTTCTAATTCTTTCTTAAGTCTGCTGATTTCAGACTCCTGCAAATTCATTCTTTCCAAAGACTTAGCCAGGTCTACGGTGCCTTCAGGAACTTGCTCTATAGTTGCGGACGGAACTGTTGTCACTGTCGTTGCGCTCAATCTTGCAATGGGGATAGCACTGAGGGTGATGCCCTCCCCTGTCTTCATATGTTCTTTTTCCTGTAAAAGCTTTTCCATCTCAGCCTCCATCTCCCTTAACTGCGCACTCTGCTCCATGAGAAGTCTCAGCATCTCATCATTTTCGCCTTCTCTTTCAGCTATTTCTTTCGTCTGTGGATCTTCTGTTGGAGGGAGTTTCAGCTACTTTCTTAACGCGGCAATGTCAGCATTCTTCTTTTTAATCATCTCCTCGGCAGCCTTGACATTTGACGGGTCATAGCCGATCTTAAGGACCAGCTCCTCGAGAGTCTTTATCTTACTGTCTTTCGCGAAGGAAGACATCTTCTCAAGCTTCAGTTGGGTCTGGGCGTTGCTTAATGCCGTCCGATACTTTGCCGCAGAAGTGGCCACGCGAGTTAAGGTGTGGGAAATAATTTCCCCAGTCTGTTTATGCATATCCATTTGATCTGTCGGATGCACATATTTTGCTTGGAATTCAAATGTGGTTCTCTTGTAATCAGATATAGCCTTGGGGTCCGGCACTAGTGCATGGAGGTATGCCATATGCATCTTTCCCTTCTCTGTATAAAATGCCGAGAGTAGTCTGTGCTGGGCAGTGGATGACTGCTTCTGGAATTGTGCATAAGCGCTGCTGGTGAGCGACTGGTTCCGCTTCTTAATCAGATCATACTTCTCAAAAATGCCCAGCTGGGGCCCAGTCTTGCTTGATGGAGTATCCAAGGGAGAATCTCTTGAATTTACTGTTACTTCCTTATGCTGACTAGAGCCAAAAGAAGGAGTGAGTTGCTTGGCCCCAGTAGTGATCACTGTGGTAGCCAACGTAGTAGCTTCTACTGTTGTGCCGATCGTTGAAGTGATCTTTGGCTTTTTGGAGTGAGTTTGAAACTCCTCCGTTGACACCTCGGTCACAGGAGGAGAAGACTCCTGTCGGGGCCTCTTCTCTTTGAGGGTCTGGGGCATGGTCGCAGGAAGTGCGCTTGATGAAGGCCCCTGCTGCTCTGTCCTGACAACAGGGCCCACATCCTCCAGTGTATCGGGCTCCCATTCGGTTAGATTGGCAAATTTTTCAACTTCGGGCCTGGGCTCATGAGTATATGGGCCAGTCTTATTTCTGAGTCTCATCTCTGAAATGATTCCATGAGGATCATAATGCCAGGCGAAACTAATTGGAAATTTCATTTCCCTCGGCAGTTTGTCTGCTTCATCACCAACACCTCTGTTATTGCAGATAAATGAACCTATCTGCCCTTTGAGCCGCAACTGTTGTTTCTTTTTGAAGGGGACAAAGTGAATATCATCAGAATTCATAATCTGCCTTATGTATTCAAGTGCGAAAACTCTTACCGGCATGTATCTCAGAAGCTTGTATGGTGCCAACTCGCACCCATAGACTCGGATTTCGGAGTAATTCTGGTAGAGGTACCAGTCTCCTGTCTTCGTACTTTCTGATAGATGCAGAACTCTCCGGACTTCTTCATTTACTCATGCCTCAGGCATGGCACTCAGCATACTCACTACGGGGTGGTAGAACTGGTCAATAAATGCTGTGAAATCATATTTAGCCGAATTTCGCCTTAGGAGGGACGTCCATGCTGAGACTGGTTGTGGCTTTCCATCAGAGTCCATCTTCTGCATGGAGAAGTTGAACCTGTCTGCTTGAAAGTACAAGAACATATGGGCCAGAACGGACGAGTACCTAAACACGCCCTCAGTGGTGAAGTTCATGAATTGCTGCTGGATGTTGCGGGCCAAAAAGGTACTGTAATCGAATTGAGTGGTGGGTAATTCATCGTTCGAAAAAATGGACAGGAAACAAAGGATGGGTTCATCTACCCATTGATCAGAAAAGTATCCAAGTAGAGCACACACAGCCGAAACAATCTGATTTCCCTTGATGGAA
Organism: Picea abies; assembly: GCA_900067695.1. Taxonomy (NCBI): domain Eukaryota; kingdom Viridiplantae; phylum Streptophyta; class Pinopsida; order Pinales; family Pinaceae; genus Picea; species Picea abies. Next base: position 16,823 of record CBVK0102844376.1, read on the forward strand.
AATATGGAAGAAGGATACGAGGGACTGGTGGTCGGGATTGGAGCGGAAGGAGGGGAAAATAGCTCGAAAATCTGAGCTCTTTGGGGGAAATTCATTCTCTGGTAGAGCTCGGTTAGGACTTCCAGGTTGAATGGGATTGCGGAATCAGGACGGGTCATCTGCATCATTTGGTCAATATCCTCTGGGGTGATGAAGAAGAGGACGTCCCCCAAGGAGGAAACAATGGCTTTTTGTTCGGGTACGTAGTGAGCTTGGCACTTGAGCGCAAGCTCTAGGAAATGGTGGACTTGGGGGAATAGATATAAGGGTAGATTGGACTCCCAGAGCCCAATCTCATCACTCTGATCTAGGAAAATTTGCCGGAGCCATGACTACAGATCAGCGAAATCAAAGCTGCATGCTGTGTCCGCTACCAAGTGGTCCTTGTCCACTAGAGGGACTTTATCCAGATCGATCGGAGGAGGGACGAACAGATTCTCCTCCTCTTCTGTTGGCCTTGTTTTAGAAGCCATCTCTGCGACTGTACCTGCAACAAACAGCGTTAGTGGGCTTCACTGGTGGTGGAGGGAAACGACGGGGAGGTACTGGAAAAGGATAGATGGTTTCTCTGGTGCGATGGTTGGTATCTGGCGCGAGGGACAAATAAGGAGTGAAAACGGGCACTACGGTGTTTTTATTCAAAACTGGGTCGGTCGGACGCGGGAAAACGGTAAGCATGACAACGGGCGTTTTATCCGGTCATAAATGTATAACGGGCCACTTGGGATGACATGGTAGGTGACAGTGAACAGCATATACGGATGACTGACGTGGAGGTTTGTAATTGGAGGTAAAGTGGCCAGAGGGGGCTGTTCATGAGTGAAGGGTGTTATGGCGCTGACATCAGGGGCTGGCGGTAGTAATGGGATGGGATTCCGACCCAGATGCGAGTGGGACAAGTGATTTCAGTGGAGGGCGATGTCCTGTGGAAACGGAGTGTCAGAAATCATATGGAGGATGTGACCCATGAACCAATAGGGCGACGACACATGTAATATGGGGCCCGTTGTGAGAAAGATTCATTCTCGGACCCCCCCCTTTTGATTAAAGATAGAACACCAAGGGGGGTCCGGAAATCATCATGATCCGTTGATCTGCGCGCTGGATTTCTGACCGCAGATCTCTGTTCGCTTTTTAACACCGAGCTCGGACCCCCCCCCTTCCGTTAA
>CBVK0102844393.1:0-21274 GCA_900067695.1 Picea abies
AGAGAGAGACATGCTCAAGAATCCACTTGTCAATTTTCTTGGCAAATCTTTGAGAAAAAACATCTCGTTGCTCCTTTGGAAATGCATGAAAAGAAAGAGTGATTCCTATGAATTTGAAAATTTGGTTAGATTGAATCCAATTCCATCATTGGTGCATGAACCATTTGAGGGTTTTTCTTTGAATCATCCATGCATAGTGTTTTGGCCATAGACAATTTGGGCCCTAAATCTTCATAGAAAATTTGAAGAAAATCCAATGTATTAAGAAGGACACCTCCTCTGATATTGAGGCAAGGAAATGATCATTACAAAAGTGCACATTGACTTGTTGGCCCCCCTTTTTATCAAGTAAAGGGATTGATTTAATAACATCACATGCGTTTCTACTATGCAAGAAATAACTGATTTCTTATGTTAACATAAGAAAAAAGTGCAGGTGCCTAGTGGTTTCCATGTCTAATTGGCCAAAAGAGGCAAATTTATTTATATCTAGCATGGTTAATTGACAAGCAAACTCAAACTTGACAAAAAAGTTTCATCAACCTTAATTAAAAGAAGGCTTTGGTAAATGTATCCCATGAATTGAGCCAATGCAATCTAGCTTGAATTTGTGCGCCCCAAGATTTACAAGTTTATTTTACCTTCAAAAAATATCATCTTAAGCACTATGGCCTAGCTATATTCATTAAAAGGGATAAGATCTATCAATTAAGATAGTGATTCCAATTCTTCTTTCACTACCTTTTGCTTCATTCTTCTAACAATGACAAGTTTTCCACCATAGCCCCACAAAAAAGTAGTGACCCAACTAATATCATCCTCCCATCAAACTTCCCATATTTTGAGGCCTCTAGGCTGCGAAATTAGGTTCCAAATGCATTTGAAGACTCCAACACACATTTCCTACTTAACATGAGATACATAAAGCATTAAACTTATCTTTACTACTTTGAATTTTGCATCTCCCAAGAGATGGAAAAATGATATGTTGATGATCTAACATAGTAAGCAATCCTTGAACTTTCATGGATCTTCTCCTATTATAATCAGAGAAGAAAAATGCATGTTTAGTAAGAACATATTGGTATATTCACTTCAACACTTTGTTACCTCTTTTATGAAAATTGGACCAAGTAAATCACAACCCAAGAGATTCTTGACAAAAAAAAACAGCGGGGTCATACATCACGAGCCTAGCCTTTAGGCCATTCCAAGACATGTTCTCCCTCAAGGGTGTCTGGAAAAGTAGCAATCCCTCTTTATCTTCTTAACTCTCTACATTGTTAAAATATTCACACAACCATATGGTTTTGGGAGCTCATTGGCCAACCAATCCTACATGCCCACTCTCTCATTTGAATCATTTGAGGCATACATGTTGACTAGTCCTAGGTCTTGTCCATTTAGAGGAAATGACATCCAAACCAAGCAGCATGTTAGATTAATACCATGTCCAATGGTTAGGTAAAAATACAAGGATATCAAGGTGGTTGCTTCTCTACCTTCAACATAGTTAGGTAAAAATACAACAATCGACCATATTAGCTAAAGAGTGACTTACAAAATTAAACCAACTACTTTAACTTCTTGCAAACATAAAACATCTAACTTGGAACAATTTCATGTGTTCTCCAAAGCATAGATTTGTGGCAAGGACTATAAGGTCCCGAAGATTCCATGGTACTATCTTCATTACAAACTTTCAACATGAAAATTTATAGCCTCATCATCTCTCAAGATCTCAAGGAAACAAAAGTTTCAAGTGTTATGTTATCCAACTACTTCATTGTATCAAAGGTTCAACCATTTTGTATCATAAGAAATTTTCTTTGATTTCAAATGAAATTTCAATTTTCATTAGATTTAATATTGATGCATACAATTCTTGGTATCCTTACTTCTAATCCAACTTCATGATAACACATGATTACAATATTTGGTTGGTTAACGCCTTGATTATTTCTAGGGGATATATATATATATTACAATATATTAGAATATTACAATGTAAAAGTAATGCCATATTACAATGTAATATGGCATTACCATATTACATTGTAATATGGCATACCATATTACAATGTAATATGGTAATACCATATTTCATGTAATTTTGTTTTTTTTAAACCTACAATAATCGTCGCAATATCGATGTACTTTCGTCGGGTTTTTTTTACCATAACCATTGCTATAGTGAGGAATTTTCAACGCATCATTCCACGAAGTTTCGTCGCATATACAAAAAGTTTGTCGTAAATATGGTTTTGAGAAAGAGCACTCGTTGATATTACCACGCAATTTCGTCGCAAGTTGTGACAAAATTTCGTCTCACATTCAGCAACTGCGTCACAAGTTATTGGCTTGGCACATTTCTTTGTTGGTATTGCGACCAAATTACGTTGTAATTGCGATGATGAAGAAGGTTAACCAATATTGAAGTTGCTGACATGTGGCTAGCTAATTTTGTTGATGTTTCCACACACACTTGGATCATTGATATAGAAACAAAATTATTACGACGAAAAAAAAAATCGACGTTTGTGGAAATTGTGACGGATAAGTGTGCCAATATCAACGAACAACCGTCGCAAATTTGTTCATATGTACTAGTGAGAGTCCCTCAAAAATTTATTTACAGGATATTCTATTATCATTTAGACCACATGCACACGAACAGTTTCCTTTCCAGATATTATATCAAATTTGATATTAATAGATATACTACATCATGGATCTAATCGTTTACGAGTGAATTGGAAAATACTTCAACTCAGAACTAGCAAATGCATTACAACCGACATATAAATAATTGTTTAAATAGAGAGGGAGAAGAATCAACATATCTGAACCGGTTTGCGGGAAGACAAAGGGAACAACCACATTCCTCCCAACCATAGAACAGGGTAGCCAAAACCACTTGCCTTATTCACCTCCTAGCCGGACCATGAATCCATGAGGGCGAACTTGGAAACTCCTCTTCAACAATGTCCTTCAATTCCAGCATTTATTCTCTTGCCTCACACTTACTCAACAGTGCTAATAACCGTAAGGAAAGTCCATAGACTCTTTTCTCCACATACTTAGCACCGTCCTGCCTCCTCACATATGTTATTTATCAATTTTTCCCAAGTCTTTTTCCCTCCCTTGGGGATTTTCACATATTTTCAAAATTCCTGATTTTCAGGGGCTACCAATGGCCAAATATCTGATTTTCAACTTGTAATAATCAGCCTAGAGGTAGTTCCAACATGTTCCCCACTCATGGAGTCATGGTGAGCTGATTTTATCATGGATGTTCCATTTGTCCTCTTGCAATTAATTTAACTATTATGTTTTTATAAAAGTGTCATAGTCAAATAGTTAGTTGAGTCAGATCATATCTGTGACATCCCCCAAAAATAAATATTTTTATTTTTATGTGCTGGAAATTTATTTCCGTTTTTGGCAAATTCGAATCTGGAATTTTTTTTCTATTTATGGCAATTTCGAATTTCGAATTTAATAATTGTATTTAATTATTGTGACTGTTGGGCAGAGATGTGTTTGGGCCCAACTAACTATTTGATTATGACACTTGTATCACAACAAAATAATTATATTAACTGTAGGAGGACAAATGGAACAACCATGTTAAAATCAGCTGACCATGACACCATGAGTGGGGAACAAGTTGGAACTGCCTCTCGGCTGATGATTACAAGTGGCAAATCAAATATCTGGCCACTAGAAGCCCATGAAAATAAGGGATTAAGAAAAGATGCGAAAATCCCCAAAGGAGGGAAAAGACCTGGGCAAAATTGGATAAAAATCATATGCGAGGAGGTAGGATGCTGCCAAGTATGCTAGGAAAAGGATTCCTGAGCTCCCTTGTTGTTATGAACACTGTGGATTGAGTGTGAGGCAAAAGGAGCTTACTGAAATAGAATTGTCTTTCTGTTATGAACACTGTTGAGTAAGTGTGAGGCAAGAGGAGAACTGTTGGAATTGAAGGACATAGTTGAGGAGGAGTTTCCAAGTTCTCCCTCATGGATTCATGGTCAGGCTAAGTGGTGAATCGGGCAAGTAGATCTGGCTTCCCTATTTTACAGTTGGGAGGAACGTGGTTTTTCCATTTGTTTTCTCACGGATTGGATTCAGATATGTCATTCTACCCCTCTCCATTTGGTCTATGTTTTGATTGATGGAAAGTATCTATTGTGTGATTATATCTAATTGCATTAATGTAAATATTTCCCTCTCTATTCTTGGATGTGTTGTGTGTATTTGAGATTTCGCATCAAATTGTTCTCTAATATGAAGTAATTCTGTTAATGGATGACATTTATCATGGTATCAAATGTACAATCGTAGTCTAAATTCTCGAGTGGTCCCTCCCTAAATCTGGAAGTGCTAGGAAAATTTACTTTGATAAAAGATGAGTTAAGAAAATGATGGTCCATCTACATGTTAGGTTCATTCTGAAGTCAAAATGATAGACGTACAAAAAATTTAGAAAGTTAAAGAATTCTGGAAACCCCGGAAAACCAAAACTCAGATCCCTTAGGTCATTAATTATAATTTCCAAACTCCGATGGAGTGATATTCTTATGCATGTATCTACATAGATGCGTAGATCTAGTACTGTTGATGTTTTCGACTTGTCTAAAGGGGTTCTGAGTGAACTTATTATAAAGTACCTTTTCAGAACCTGTTACCCTATTATAAATTACCTTTTTCAGAACCTGGCTCTTAGTGATTTTGGAGTTCAGGATTTCGTGAGTACAGAGGCCAAACATCAACACACAACAACTCTCGAAATTGAAAAAAGTTACCATCACTTTGGGATTTCAGAGTTTGGGATTCTGCAAGTAGAGAAGCCCAAACAAAAACACGCAACAACTCTCGAAATTGCAAAAAGTGACCATCAATTCGGGATTTCAGAGTTTAGGATTCCGCGAGTACAGAAGCCCAAACAACAACACACAACAACTCTCGAAATTGTGAAAAAGGAAAGGTGGACTAGTGATTCGGGGTTTTAGGGTTCGTACTTCACGAGTTTCGATGCCCAAAACCTGCGAAACATGAAAGAGGGAAGGTTGGACGAGAAGAATTCTTAACTCCAGGATTTTTGTCTTGTATTGATGTTCTTACTTTCATTCTGTGAGACAGTAGGTGTAGAAGGATTCAATAGCTATTTGTCTAACAAAATTCTGAAAATCTAACTTATGAGTTTTATACGCAACTAATCTATGAAAGGGTACAATGGATAAAAGTTTTTTCTACAAGGAAAATTCTAAATTCATCATAGACCTCAACTAAAGGAAGGGGTAGACCATTCTCAAACAAAAACAAGGAAAAAAAAAACCTCTGACGAGCATTGATTCTCATGATTGTTTTAGCATCCAATAAACAAAACGAGGTTTCCATATTTCTTTAACTTTCTGATTTTTGTCATTCTATACACATCTAGTATTTTGTTTGCATGTTGTTAGTGCATGAAACAGAATTTACACAGAGCAAGGAAAGACGCATATGTAGATAAATACATGAGTGTCCCTGTGATCCATTAGGTTCTTTCTACTTCATAATTCTCTTCAATTCTGAAATGTAAGGAACATGAAGTCTCTTTAAGGGGAAATATTGTTCATAATTTTAATTCTAGTGGTGTATCTACCCATTTCCTTTTGGCATAATTTATTCAACCCCAATTTTCTCCGATTTAGATCTATTTAATACTGCAGTCATAGAAATAAACCTATATCCATATAGATTGGTATTCTTCAATCATACAGAGTGTCCTAACATTTCCACTACAGATTGAATCTATCATGTAGCTGGATCGACTCTCTTAACTCAAATTGTATTAAAATAAAGTTGCCTGGTACTTCCAGTTTGGATTTAATAGATACATAACATCAGGTAAAACATTCAAACAAAAATTGGGAAAACCAATCGCTACAGTTCTGATTTAATCGAATACCATGCGTCAGATGTAAAATCATTGAGACAGAGAAAGTAAATCATTCCAGTTCAGATTTACAAGGTACATAACATTAGATAAAACCTTCAAACAGAAATTGGAAAGATCGTTACAGTTCTAATTTAATAAAAAACAATACACCAGATGTAAAAATTATTCAGAATGTAACTCATTCTAGTTCATATTTAATAGATACATAACATCGATTAAAACATAGCCATTCATAATAGAGAGGGGGAATTAACATATCTGAATCCAATCCACGGAAAGACAAAGGGAACAACCAAGTTCCTCCCAACCATAGAACAGGGTAGCCAAATCTACTTGCCCAATTCACCCCCTAGCCTGACCATGAATCCATGAGGGAAAACTTGGAGACTCCTCAACAATATTCATAAATTTCAACAGTTCTCCCCTTGCCTCACACTTAATCGACAGTGCTCATAATAGCAAGAGGGGTTGCAATCCTTTCCCAGCATACTTGGCAACATCCTGCCTCCTCGCATATGGTATTTAACAATTTTTGCCCAGGTCTTTTCACTCCTTTGGGGATTTTCACAACTTTCTAAATCCATGATTTTTAGGGGATGCCAGTGGCCAAATATTTGATTTTCCACTTTTTATAAGAATCCCATAGGTAGTTCCAACATGTTCCCTACTCATGGAGTCATGGTCAGCTGATTTTAACATGGTTGTTCCATTTGTCCTCCTGCAATTAATATAAATATTCTGGTGTGATACAAGTGTCATAGTGAAATATTTATTTGAGTCCAACCAGATCTCTTCTCAAGAGTCACCATAATTAAAGTAGTAACCCGATTTAAATTAACGTTTAAATTTCTTCCCAAATTTCTGTAATTTCTATAAGTCTTTAAAGAAGTAAAATATTCATAATTTACAATCTATCTCCATACTTACATAAATATAAAGAAGTAAAATATTCATAATTTACAATCTATCTCTATACTTACGTAAATAAAATTTGGCAATAAGTACTAAATTTAAGTAAACAAACCATAAATTTGAGTTTAAATACCTTTTTCCGATGCTATCCGCAACATCTTGCTCCTTAAGACACCCCAAAACTAGCCACCCTACCGACTAGTACACCTAGCCCTAGGACATCAATGGATGTCCTAGCCCTCCGAGACCAAAACCTCTGCAGCTCCGGTGCACTGTAAATCCCACTGTAAACCAACTCTTTCAAAACTCCCTGCCCCCACTCTCGTCGAATGCCTGAATGAATATCCTCATACTCCTTCTCCACCTCCCTTATTCCTCCTTCACCGCCCCTCCCATTTACTTCCACCTAACTCTTTATTACTCATTATCCCTTTATTAATGCCTTATCCATTCATTAATTGCCTTATTAATTGTCTTATCCTTTCTTTAATGTTTCCCTTTTACGTATTGGTTACGTTATCCCCCTTTGGGATACGTAACCCCATTTAACCTTATATTTTATTTTCCCCCCTTTGTTTAATACTTAATTAATCAATTAATTAATTAATAATCAAATTAATCATTAACCATTAATTTAATACTTAATCAATTAATGACTCACTTAATAATTAATCATTCATTAACCCTCATGTACATTATTTAATAATATCCAATTAGAAATATTATTTTATGATATAAATACAATTTAGATAATCTTTAGGATTATTATTAAATTAACCATATTAATAATTAAGGGTCATTACATACACCCACCCTTCAAGAAACTTCATCCTGAAGTTAAGGTATCTTATGGTACAAAGAACAAGAACATGGTTCACACATTCATAATAAGTAACCGACATTATTAGTAAGTAAGTCAAGGAAACTCATACATACTAGTGTATATGTACAAGAAATGTATGTGTAGCTAGTATACATACAATTCTCGTATATGTACTAATAATCAAACTGTCACCCTTTAGTATTTTATGTATGTATCCAATCCAGTCAGCAAGACTAGTCTTCTATAAAAGACAACAATCAATTAGTTATGTGAGAATTTCTTGAATTACAATTATTTGGTTCAAAATTTCATTTTAAACAATTGTGGTTTAGTTACATATTAATGAATATTCATATATACACGTTTTTCTTCATCAAATCCCCACCATAAGACAGATCTCCACATAGCCTCAACTATTCTACTCATCCTTCCTCCCTAACCTACTTCCTACTCCATTCCTATCCATCCTTTGCTAGACTATCTTGGAGCGTCAACTATACTGACCTAACTCCAAATAGAACCCGTAAGTGGAAGTGTCGCTATCTCGACCAAGCTTCCCTAGCAGGAAACTGACAGTCCTCATCACACGACCTGGGGAGCATGAACCAGCACCGTCCTCCCAGGACTTCAGGTTTCGGAGGATACACGGTAGGAAATGCCTCCACCCCTCCTAATCAGGTCTAGGTTCCACCCCTATGATGGCCCACCCTACAATGGAGGATACACGGTGGGAAATGCCTCCACCCCTCCTAACAGAACCAAGGTCAACACCCTACAATGGAATTTATAGTGACACCGTGTTGTTGGAGGTTTTGTCATCGTTTATTTGGTTTTGGGTAGTGTCGCTACCTGAAATCATGCACTGATCCACATATCATAGCAATGCATCCAATCCAATACAAATTTCCAAATACAATATTCATACCATAATGTTCTCGGTTAGTGTTCCTGATATACCCTTTCATCATCATTATTCCTTGGCTATTTCATAGCCCATAACGTGCAGATTAGTCTGTAACACAAACTCATACATTTATATGCATTGTCATCAGGTAATTGCATACTAGCATCATTTTACTTTGGTATCTCTGTACCGATAAGTTAACATCAAGTTTTTCAATTATAAATAGACCTCATAATATCCCATAATTCAATTTCGGCACCCATTCACAAGATTATCATTTACTCAAACTAAATTGCATAATATCCATATCATGCAACAACATTTAAACATTCATTCAATTCACATTTTCACAATGTGTCTCCACATATACACCATCATCAATAACATTTATACATTCGTAAAGTTTTCATCCACATAATAGATCACATTACATACATCATCATCAATAACATTTAAACATTCATAAAATTTACATGTATGTAGCAGATCGCATCATATACATCATCATCAAATAACATTTAAACATTCATAAAAGTTCCTAACTGTTAAAGTTTAAGAGTATCACTTAATAGTTTCATGGTGACTAGAAAATAAAGTATATAGTCCTCAGGTAGTCCTGGCTGTCTTAGTCAAAAGGTGGTGTTACATACACCCCACCTTCGAGAAACATATTCTCGAAGTGGTCAAAATAGTGAGGGATAATCTCACTGTAATGTCTCGGCATCTTCCCAAGTAGTAGATCCTGGACTATACTTGTCCCACTGGACCTTAACTTGGTCTACCAGACGGTTCCTGAGCTGTCGGACTCTACGGTCCAATATGCGTAACGGTTCTACCGTGAGGGTTCCCACGTTCGACAGCTGCAATTCCTTCCAATTTAGTCTATGTGATTCATCAGCAACATAATGACATAAAACAGATACATGAAATACATTATGAGTTTTATGCAAGTGGGGTGGCAGTACAAGACGATAGGAAACGGGTCCAATTTTCTCTTGGATCCTGAATGGTCCTATAAACCGAGGTGACAACTTTGTCTCCTTCCCGAACCGTATGGTGCTCTTATTAGGCCTGATACGAATGAAAACTTGGTCTCCCACTTCATAACTTCGGTCGGTCCTGTGTGCATCTGCATAGCTTTTCTGTCTATCCTGTGCTTCCTTTAACCTCTGCCTGATCTGAATCACTTATTCCTCCATTTCCTGAATCAATTCTGGCCCAACTGTCACTCAATATTCTAGTCTATCCCAACTCAAAGGTGTTCTGCATGGCCTCCCGTACAAAGCTTCGTAGGGTGGAATTGCAATGGAACTATGATAACTGTTATTGTAGGCAAACTCTACCAAAGGTAGGTACTTCTCCCACTGGGTCTGATTATCCATCACATACATCCTAAGCATGTCTTCCATGACTTGATTTACTCTCTCAGTCTGTCCATCTGTTTCAGGATGAGAAGCTGTGCTTAAGTTCAACTGAGTCCCCAACGCTGACTGTAAACTTATCCAAAATCTAGAAGTGAATCTGGAGTCCCTATCTGAAATGATCTTCTTAGGTATTCCGTGCAAACGGATAACCTCGCTCACAAACACATGTGCCACATCAGTGACATCGTAAGTGTCTCTAACCGGAATGAAATGAGCACTCTTGGTTAACTTATCCACTATCACAAGAATGGCATTGTGTCTATGGGATGTGAGTGGTAACCCCACAACAAAATCCATAGAGATGACTTCCCACTTGGACATAGGAACATCATGTGGTTGTAGGAGGCCTGCTGGGTGATGGTGGTCGGCTTTCACCTGTTGACACTCTAGGCATTTGGCGACGAATTGGACTACATCGCGTTTCATGCCTACCCAAAAGAAGAGCTTCTTCATATCTGCGTACATCTTCTTCACACCCGGATGTGCACAATAAAGTGATCTATGGGCTTCCTTTAGTATGATGCTTTGAATATCCCCATTCTCAGGGGATATTCATACAAATAAGGAGGCAGCTATTAAACAACAAAACATTCATCCAGAATTTTGACCCACCATGTTCATCCCGAGAAGATCACTATTCAGACACCTCCCACAATACTCCCTCTATGCCAATAAATTACCAATGTCTGTCAACCTCCCTCAAGGTGGCCACGCCCTCAAGCCCTCCTTGCACTATCAATCGATGTCATTCATGACGCATCATTACACAATGGTCCGCCATCTCGACCAGTTACCCAAGACACTATCGAGCATCCTCTAGTTACCACTTACCATTCTCTCATCCAAGCCACAATTAAATATCACTATCCCTTATCGTGGATTTCCTCTTAGTTTTTTCTTGGAGTGATGCGTAAACAAGGAGGTCACTGAGTAAATTACCAATAAGAGACTATCTCCATAGATAAATTTACTTATCGCCAATACGCCAAAGAATTCCACCTCTTGATGTCGGATTTGCAGATGTGGCACCCTTACAGCAGGGCCATGCCCTCTTCCACGGGCTTCTTACATCTTGAGTTTTGTCTTTTATTTCAATCGTGGGTGCCCACAGAGATGCCTCTCATCTTTAATACGTTGAGATCGACACATGAACACCGAGAACAACAGGCTGACCATAGTGGCGTTCACAATTTATCACAAGAGAAACAAGTGGATGATAGTGGAACGAAAGTTGCCTCATCTAATGTCACGAGTCCAAGAAGCAAGGCATGCGAAAATAATGAACTATATTAATTTCTTATATTTTTCAACTTCAGTGAGTCTCTTAATTGTAATTAAGCATTGACAAGTCAAAGTAAATAATGGGGATGTCTAAAATAGTGAATGGGAAATTTCTCTTGCCACTATGAATGTGAAGAGAAATGTAGAAGAATAAAGTGGAAATTATCATTGTTGGAGATCACTTTGATTGTTTAAAAAGGGACATCGTCCTCTAAAATAATTAATGAAGTTTTTTTGAATCTTTTGTTATCTATTTTCTTGTGTGTAATTCGATTTTTTTTTTCTATGAGAATATTGAGAGTTCATTGTCATTTTCCTATTCAGTGAGTGCTAATAGAGAATGTGAACCAAAGGAACTGGTGCACATCTATTGTTATGTTGAGCATGTAAGACAAGTTGCCTTCAGTTCGTTTGTTGGCAGTGCGAAGGAGTAAACAAGGAAACTATCTTCAAGAAGAGGAGGAGATAAGCAGGGTTCCATTTTGCTCAACATAGAAAACTGTCCAGACGTCTCCATCTCTCTGTAGGAAGTCGTAGCACCCCTCTATCCATTAATTCAATTTTATCTCTTTTTAATTATTGCACCCTCCATCTAATTTGCCCCTTCTTTCTAAGCGTTCATTCCTGGGTCAGTTCCATTAGCATTCTCCTTCAGAAAAATCGTGTCTCCCTTGTAGAAGACGCCCTCAAACCCAGATCAGTAATACCAGAAAAATAAAATGAGTTTTCTTAACAAATAGACCTTTTATTATACAAAATGAATTATGGAGAACAAGACAATACGAGAAGGTTTAATTATACGAACTACGAGTAAATGTTACCCATAATTTATTTTCCTTAAAACAATGCATAATTTTCTCATCATGTAAGTAGTATCATAGTTTCTCCAGAAACCAGAGGAAAAGATAGAACGATGGAAGAAATATTTTGAATACGATGGTAATGAAAACTAGTTTTCGTTCTCAGGGAGGAGGATGTCTCGAGGACTTCACCATGTACATCCACTTCACTGTTTTAGGAAATTCGTGCTTCCTGAAATGTGAACGGCGGATCATCTTGTTGGCCATTCAATATGTTTGTCTATCGACACGAAAACTAGTACATCAAGTATGTTTGTCTATCCGCTCGAAAATTGAGTGCACTGTAAAACCATCAACCCTACATCAACATCATGAAATAATACCTTCACCTTTACCTTAGTTACATAAAGGAGTGGTCGGTTAACATTCTTGAGTTGAGCATATTAATCCCTTGATCAGTTATAATACTATGAGGTTACAAAGGCTGCCACCTAGGAATCGTAAACAACAAGGTAGATAAAGTAGTGTTGGCTCTATGAGAAACTTATATGAACATGGTTTTCCCCATGATTAAATTAATACACTATAAATCTCTTTTGTTTTATGAAAGCGTTTTGTATGATTTGTGAAAATAAATTGATAATTATAAACTACAAGGTAGGGATCATGTCTAGTAAAAATTTTAGAGTTAAGACATTTGGGACAACAAAATTACTACCTTTTTGCATAGTCTTGGTATTTTGGTAAACTTCTCGTGATTGATAAAAAAATTTCTTAATACCTAGAAAAAACCTAGAAAAGAGAAGTACAAATGATGATCTCTAGTATTCCAGCTAATTACCTTTAAAAAAAAAACAATTAGTGGAATTTGAGCTACATTACAGCGGGACTCCTATCTCCATATTATATAGCATAGTTATAATAGGGCCACACACTCCTCCACAAGTTTCTCTCCCTTCAAAGTTTGTTTGGGATTTCAGCTTCTTGCACCCTCAAAGATTCCCCTTACTCTCAGTCCTTCTAGCTCTGCACATCAGTAACAAGAACAATCAACACAACATTTTATGGACAATTTAAGTCAGCACCATACTTAAGTAAAAATTGCCTTGCAAGTAGCACAAACTTTTGTAAAACAGAGGCATGATAAGATACACACACCATTGTTCTTTCAGTCTGGAGAAGCTACACACACCATTGTTCTTTCAGTCTAGAGATCATGTGGTGTTCATATTGGATAAGCATTGACTCAAGGGACACCATAATAATCTACACCCACTGAGATATGACCCATAGACTATTCCGGAATGCATTAGAGAGAATGCATATCGCCTCAAATTGTCGACCGTGACTTATCATGTAAGTTTTAAACATGTGAAGTAAAGCAATGCATATAGATTTTTAAGAAAAACAAAATTTAATCAATGGCTCATACACAGAGTACACAAAGATTTTATACCAGAAACCCTCAACCGGGAAAACCTTTCTTATATTCATTATATCAATTTTCACCATTCACTATACAATATATAAAAAAAAATTAGGTATCCCGTAGATACCAAAACCTTAATCCCTAAAACCGGGTTTATTTTTAGTAAACCCCTAAAAATAGTAAAATCTGTTAAAAATAGAAAAAACCGCCAGACGCAGTTGTCATATCTGACGCGCCCACACACACACATGAAAAGAATATAAAACATACCCAAAATTCTCCCACTTGTTGTTTTATTTGTATCCAGGGGTCGAGGGCATTATATATTCAACAATCCAAGGCAACAATACCCATTGTTTCTCTACACGTGAAAAATATCCTGTGCTCACAGACTTTGTCAATAAATCTGCAACATTCTTCAAAGTGTCAATTTTTTCTAGAAACACCTTCTTTTCCTCAACCATATCTCTCACAAAGTGATACTGAACATCAATATGCTTTTCCTTCAAATGATAAGCTGGCTTCTTTGCCAAGAAGATTGCACTCTTACTGTCACAAGCTAATCTCGTTGCTTTTTGTACCAACCCAACACTTGAACACAATCTTTGTGACCATTCTGCTTCCTTGCTTGCATGAGTGGCTACCATGTATTCAACTTCTGTAGTTGAGAGTGCAACTACAACCTGTCGTTTTCTCATCCAAATGATTGCTCCTCCAAATAAGTTAAACACATACCCACTTGTAGATCTTCTGCGATCCATATCTCCAACCCAATCTGCATCAACAAAGCCATGTATGTCCAACAATCTGTCCAATCGTGGGCTTCTTTGGTAGCACAATCCATAACTGGTAGTGCCATGAAGATACCTGAAGACCCTCTTTATTGTTGTCCAATGCTCCTTCCCTGGTTTTGACATATACCTGCTCAAAACTCCCACTACATGTGCAATGTTCGGTCTAGTACAAACGATTGCATACATCAAACTGCAAACTGCACTCGCATACGGAACATGGGACATGTCCTCTTCTTCTTCTTGTGTCTTGGGAGACTCATATGCAGATAACTTTACACTTATAGGAATAAGAACCTTGAACGGTTTACTTCCATGCATATTAAACCTCTACAATATCGTCTCAACATATTTTCTCTGATTCAACCAGAGTTTCCTATTTGCACGATCTCTTTTAATCTCCATTCCCAGAATGAGGTTAGCAACACCGAGATCCTTCATGTCAAATTTGGAGGATAGCTGCGATTTCACCTCCTTGATAACAACCATGTTATTTCCTACCAACAACATGTCATCAACATACAACACTACATAAATGAAGTGATTACCAACCTGCTTGGAATATACACAGTGATCAACCCTGCTTCTTACAAATCCCAATCCAAGCATGTATGTGTCAAAATTTTGGTACCACATCCTAGGAGATTGCTTCAAATCATATAATGACTTCTTCATCTTACAGACCAACTCTTTCCTTCCCTTCACCAAGAATTCTTTTGGTTGCTTCATGTACATTTCTTCTTCCAGGTCCCCATGTAGGAATGTTGTTTTCCCATCCATCTGTTCCACTTCAAGATCAAAAGTAACAACAATAGATAAAAGAAATCTAATAGAAGTTAACTTAGCAACAGGAGAAAAAATATCACCAAAGTCAATTCTCTCTACCTGGGAATAACGTTTTGCTACAAACTGAGCTTTGTATTTCTGCATTTTACCTTGTGCATTAAAATTATTCTTAAACAACCATTTGCTACTAGCATATTTTCTTTTAGCTGGAAAATCAACTATATCCCATGCCTCATTCTTATCCAAGGAATCCATTTCTTCAACCACGGCCTTCTTCGAGAGTTTACTATCCCCTGAAATCACTGCTTCCCTGACAGTTCTAGGATCATCATCAGTAATAGATAAATAAAAATTGGAATGTAAATCAGGTGGACTATACCTTTTTGGTTTCCTTTTATCTCTCACTGATCTCCTCAATACTGGGGTATGGGGTTCTTCTTCTTCTTCTTCTTCTACTTCCTCTTCTTCAGATGATCCGTATTTTTCATCATCCAACTCAAGCTCTGTTTTCTTAGGTTCGTCTTGCGTTGGTAGGAATTCATGTTTGCACACATATTTTACCTCTCTGAAAACAACATCTCGAATGTAAACAATTTTCTTGGTTTCTAGGTTCTAAAGCTTATAACCTTTCACACCATATTTATGACCAATAAAGATACACTTTTCATCCTTTTTATCCATCTTACATCTATTTTCCTTTAGAACATGTACATAACCATCACAACCAAACACTTTAAGATGTTGAAGAGAGGGTTTCTTTCCAGACCATACCTCGGGTGGAGTTTTATCATCCACCGCTTATGAAGATGATCGATTGACCGGGTAACATGTTGTACCCACTCCCTGTGCCTAGTATTCTTGTCCTAACCTGACACTGCTGAGAATGCTCCTTGATTTTTCCATCAGTGTCTTGTTCATCCTTTCTGCAACTCCATTATGTTGAGGAGTGTATGAAGTAGTCTTCTGCCTTGCTATATCACACTTATTACATAATTCTTCGAATTCATTTCTCCATAATTTCCCACCATTATCTGTTCTCAATACCTTTATTTTCTTTTCTGTCTAATTTTCTACCAAAGCCTTGAACTCTTTAAATTTATCACATACCTCATATTTCTTTCTAAGAAAATAAAACCATGTGTTCCTTTAAAAATCATCTATGAATGAAACATAATACATAGATTTACCTAGCGATGGAATAGGAACAGGTCCAAACACATCACTGTGTATCAACTCTAAGATCCCCTTTGGTCTTATAGCACCAGAGTGGAATCTTACTCGATTGTGTTTACCATATGAAATGCTCAAAAAAATCAAAATATAGAGTGCAATTAGACATACCTCCAACCATGCCTTTATCATCTAGTGTTTGAAGGCCCTTTTCTCCAATATGCCCCAGTCTTTGATGCTACAACATAGTCTTCTTTTCAGGGATGATATTGGTCTTGTATTCTTTATTTTTCTTTTGAAGGACAACATAAATGTTACACCCATTAGTATAAGTGCTTCCCAACAACTTGTAGAGAGTTCCATACCGAACTCCCCTTATCAACACCATTGCCCCTCGTACCATATTGAAAGTGTTCTTTTCAAATATAGTATCCACTCTTGCATCATCCAACTTGCTTACAGATATTAGGCTCTTGAAAAGTTTTGGAATGTGCAGAACCCGAAGAAGTGATTATAGATATTAGGCTCCTAAGATGATAAAACTTCTTTCGAAGAAAATGCTTGTTTTCCAGGGACTTTGATTGATACAAATTCCCCAACTTATCCCATAGTTCATTGGCTGTAGTTTCTCTTGAGACATTCAACAACACTGAATCTGTCAGGCAGAGTCGAATAGTACTCCTTGCTCTTATGTCCAACTTCTCCCAATCTTCCTTCGACATACCAGTAGGTGGTGTACTGGTAGTTTTTGTACTCGTAGGTTGTGTATGAGTAGCATGTGTGCTAGTATACATTGTACTAGTAGGTTCTATACTAGGATCCACAACGATCCATTGTTTGTTGTCTACAAGAAGGTCCTCCATCTTTAGCTTCCATAGTTCAAAGTTTTTACCGTTGAACTTCTCTATCTCGATTCTAGAAGAGCTTTCCATTCCTCTTTTTGCACTCAAATCACCACTGCAAAAGCTCCCACTAAACTCAGGTTTATCATAGACCGAAGATAAACTTGATCTATCAAGACCGAGGCAAACCCTCAAAAACAAAGGCATCCCTCTGAAGCCAAAAACAAACTCTCATACCACATGTAAGTTTTAAACCTGTGAAGTAAAGAAATGCATATAGATTCTCAAGAAAAACAAAATTTAATCAATGGCTCATACACAAAGTACACAGATATTTTATACCGGAAACCCTCAGTCGAGAAAAACCTTTCTTATATTCATTATATCAAATTTCACCATTGAGTATACAATATATACAATGCTTTTAGGTATTCTGTAGATACCAAAAACCTAATCCCTAAACCCGAGATTATTTTTAGTAAACCGCTAAAAATAGCAAAAACCGCCCAAAAAACAATTTTGGGGCGTTGTGCGTAACTAGGAGGGGGCATACCTGCCCCCCTGGGACCCCCCTAGTAAAGTGATCAGTGCACATGACACAACCAGAGCACTACTACAAGGGATCATCAAATGCAGTTGTCATATCTGACGCACCCACACACACACATGCAAAGAATATAACACATACCCAACATAACATCCATGATGTGTTGAATGTTAACAACCTCAATTTGTTTGAACCCCCTCTCCTATATGAAGTAGTCACGGTTCTTCATCAAATGGATAATATTCAAAGTTTTCATACTCCCTTCCTTGCCGACTGAATTCTTCACTCCATGACGAGAAGAACTAGCCAGCAACAATATATTTTATATTATAATGTCCCTTTCTAAATAACATCTCTAAGAGGAGTATTAGTAGTCTAAACAACCCCGTTATACTATAGCCAGGGCCATACAGGGGTAAACAATGTTACTAGAGGTCAATTCAATCAAGGGTGTTATAATTCGAAAGTGGCATTGAGCTAAATGTGACTAAAAGCACTTTTAAGTCGAAGAGATCTGAAAATAGAGTAGGTGAGACAAAAATATGTCAACAAGCAATTAGGGTTTCAGGAAGCTATAAGAAAAGGGTAAAGTGAACTAATTCATCGTTTTTAAGAATTTGACTTGGTAGTTGAGGAGAGAGGCACATCTCAATTGAGCGCTTTGTGGATTCCAGGAGGAACACACCCATAGGTTAATTTTGGTGTTGAGAGACACACCCTAGTCACTAGGAAGATCATCCAGATCTTCCATCGTACTTCATCATCAATTATCCAGTTTGAAGTAGTGAGGGTGGACTTCTCCCGGTAGAGGTCACAACTATTGAGCATTAGACTGATTCTCATTCAAGGAGAATCAACGATTCCCCTCTGACGCAGTTGAGGGGAGGAAAAGACCATTCTATTGCTTGGTTTCTTGTTAGATTCCTATGAAGAAATCATCTTGGGTACATTTCTCAGCCATTGAAGGTGTGACAATTGAGGAGGATACATTTGGGATTCCCAAGCCATCATCAGACCAGATCCAGGGAAATCCTTTCTTATATTCATTATATCAAATTTCACCATTGAGTATACAATATATACAATGTTTTTAGGTATTCTGTAGATACCAAAAACCTAATCCCTAAAACCGAGATTATTTTTAGTAAACCGCTAAAAATAGCAAAAACCGCCCAAAAAACAATTTTGGGGCATTGTGCGTAACTAGGAGGGGGCATACCTGCCCCCCTGGGACCCCCCTAGTAAAGTGATCAATGCACACGACACAACCAGAGCACTACTACAAGGGATCATCAAATGCAGTTGTCATATCTGATGCACCCACACACACACATACAAAGAATATAACACATACCCAACATAACATCCATGATGTGTTGAATGTTAACAACCTCAATTTGTTTGAACCCCCTCTCCTATATGAAGTAGTCACAGTTCTTCATCAAATGGATAATATTCAAAGTTTTCATCCTCCCTTCCTTGCCGACCAAATTCTTCACTCCATGATGAGAAGAACTAGCCAACAACAACAATATAGTAGTCTAAATAACCCCGTTATACTATAGCGAGGGCCATACAGGGGTAAACAATGTTGATAGAGGCCACTTCAGTCAAGGGTGTTATAATTCAAAGGTGACATTGAGCTAAATGTGACTAAAATCACTTTTAAGTCGAAGAGATCTAAAAATAGAGTAGGTGAGACAAAAATATGTCAACAACCAATTAGGGTTTCAGGAAGCTATAAGAAAAGGGTAAAGTGAACTAATTCATCATTTTTAAGAATTTGACTTGATAGTTGAGGAGAGAGGCACATCTCAACTGAGCTCTTTGTGGATTCCAGGAGGAACACACCCATAGGTTAATTTCGATGTTGAGAGACACACCCTAGTCACTGGGAAGATCATCCAGATCTTCCATTGTAGTTCATAAACAATTATCCAGTTTGAAGCAGTGAGGGTGGACTTGTCTCGATAGAGGTCACAGCTATTGAGCATTAGACTGATTCCCATTCAAGGAGAATCAACGATTCCCCTCTCACGCAGTTGAGGGGAGGAAAAGACCATTCTATTGCTTGGTTTCTTGTTATATTCCTATGAAGAAATCATCTTGGGTACATTTCTTAGCCATTGAAGGTGTGACAATTGAGCAGGACACATTTGGGATTCCCGAGCCATCATCAAATCAGATATAGGGAAATCCTTCTGACACATTTCAAAGGATACGAGGGCACTCATTTTGAGACCCTTATCAGTCGATTTCGACGGAAGAATCACTAGCGCAGAGTTTCGAGCAACAGTGGGGGCAGAGGATCCATTCAGGGTCTAGACACATCAACAAAGGGATGATTGTTGGGTTGTCATTCACCAATACTAAGTCAGAGGGAAAGGTGCATTATTTGGGACAATTTTCTGTAAGATCCGAGGTGTATAGCCACTAGGGTGCACAATCCAGTTCTGCAATAGTTTTCATGTGAGTTGTCATAGTGCACAACCGACCATCCAACTCACATCCTATCCAACAATCATCTTGTATCATCTAGCATGTTAAAACCTGCAACTTAAATGCATCCAAAAACTCTTAGTGTATCAGATCATATAGTAGACACAATAGATTATCAACTTTTCCTAGACTAGTCAGATCTGAGATATTACATATATATGGTGGGTAGTAGGGATGAATTACTATCAATCCAAATGGATGTTTGTAGTAACATTGCAATACAAATTCCCTCATTTTCTTGTAGAAGAAGGGATGCTTCCGGATCTAAACAAGGAGGAGCTGAGCCACCACGAAGGGCACACCACTTCCTTGGCCTCTCATGAGGAGGAGGGAACTCCATACTAAATTTTTGGTAATTTTATTATGCTACATGTATTTCTATTATAAACAAGTTTGTTTCATCAATTACTATTGTAAGTAGCTTTGCTTCAACATTTTTTGTTGCAAACAACTAATAACGAGAAGGGCTTCATCAATTTCTATTGTAAATAGCTTTGGTTCATCATTTTCTGTTGCAATCATTTTCTGTTGCAAACAAGTAATAACGAGAAGGAAAAAGACGAGTTGCTTATAAAAGGAACTCCTCTTTCACTCAATAAAATTTATGGTCATTTTCTCGTCTAATTCATTTTCTCATTTATTGTTTACTCTATGTTTTCATTGTTTCCTATGTTATTAGAAAGTGCATGAAAATTTCTAATTAAGTTTCAAGTTAAGTTTCGATCTCCATACACATCAATTGTGGATAATGTCATAATGTTAAGGGTTGATACGTTAAAAATATATTAACAATTGTATGTGTTAGGAATGTTATATATTAGCATGTTAGAAAGGTAAATATTATATATATATATATATATTATTAATGTTATAGATTAATATAAAAAACATATTATATATATTATAGATGTTAATGGTTATGTGTTATGAATAAGAAAATATAAAATATAAACTTAAAAATTTAAGATTAACAAATATTGTTAAATAAAAGAAACAATGTTCTTAAATAAAAGAAACCAAATTTAAAATTAATAAAAATTATGAATTTCAATAGTTAATTATATATGTATTAAAATGTAATAAAATATCATTAAAAGAATATATATATATATATAT
>CBVK0102844436.1:0-14032 GCA_900067695.1 Picea abies
TGTCTTACAATGCTCAAACTGACAAACCGACTGCTCCAATGGCTTCAGAGCGTCCAAAAACCCCTGTCTGGGCTCTTTCGGCACCTCAATCGGTCGAAAAACGAAGAAGTTAGGCCTCCTGGAAGTCTCCCTCTTCAAGCTTGTTGTCTCTGCATCTACAAAATGCACCCTTGTTCTTTGAACCTGGCTCACACGCAAATTTAAGTGTGAAAACCCAGCACCGGGCGCAACCGTGCCAATGGTGCAAACCGTAGGATGGTTAAGGGCGCGCCAGCCCCTAACCGCCTAGGCATCTGGGCGTATGAATGGTCATATGACCGCTCATTTGGCAAAAAGGGGTTAGCGGTCAAAACCGTGCCAACCGTTCAAAAATCCCATGTGCAAACTTCCGTATAGCATAAGGGTCATATGCAATAGATATGTGACCGTGGGCTGGGCCCATTGCAATGCAACTCTCGTATATATATAAACAATGGTTATATATTATATAACCAAACCACGACTTAGTATTAAAACCCCGCGCCATATATATTATACCACGGTTATATGTAATGTAATGAAACCACGGGTCGGGGCTAGGCCCCGGCTCGACCCCCGCGCCAATGTACAATAGTGTAAACATAAATATTTTAAAACTCATATATATATCAAGTGGCATGGTGTGATATGTTGGTTGGTCGGGCTTTGCAAAGGTATTATGCGGTGGGGAGGTCCGAGGGTCGAACCCCATAGACTCCATTAGTTTTACATAGCAACAATGAACCAATAAAGGGGTGCCACGTGGCAGCCCATGATTGGGCCACGTGGCACCTTACCATTAGCCAATGAAATGCCACGTGTCACCATCTGATTCGACAACTGCTAACCAATAAAAACTTGCCACGTCACTCTTGCCACATCATCGTACGGTCTGTACGGCCCTGCCACGTCAGCCCGTACGGACTGTACAGTCAGCACCAAATTTTTTGTCTGTTTGACTTGATGAACATATCGCTATATCTCTCGCTCCCGAAGTTCGTTTGAGATGAAATGAGTTGCGTTGGGTTCGGAACGACGAGGCCTACGCTCTTGTCCGGTTTGAAGCGATTCCGAGCACTTTGTATTTTTGAGCAAAATTTGATCCCCTGATCACACCTCCCCATTGGGAAGCTTTTGGACCTCCAAAAGACTATTCTCAGTCTATGTGAAGGTGAGGGTAAAGTTCCCTCACCCTTCCCACCTCAATCCACTTGGCCTTGCTTGGATTTGTCCCTTTAAGACCAACTCGCAAATACTCCACATTTCCTCGCTTTGAAGTTCGCATTCTCTTGTCAAGGATGGCGTCTTCCTGCAGTTCTGTTAGATACTCTGGAGAAAAATCATCAATAGAAGGAATCTGAACGTGCTCTCCTTGATCATCGATCAATGGAGGCTCATACAACTTCAAATTCTCAACATTAACAACTGCATACATCTGCATATAAGGAGGCAAATCTAGACGAAAAGCATTGTTACCAATCTTGTCAACAATCTTGAAAGGACCATATCGAATCGGTTTCAACTTTTTACCTTCTCCTTTAAGCCTCTCCTTGCTGATGTAAATCCAAACTTCATCTCCAACTTGGAAACTGTGATCAACACGATGCTTGTCATGTCTCGTCTTGTACTTGGCCTGACTCTTTTCCAACTGCTCTTGCACCACCTGATGTATCGACTGAATTTGTTCAATGAACTTCTCTGCCCTATCAATGTCATATTGACCATCGACAACAATATCTTTCCCAAAGATAAAATCTAAAGGCGACTTGGGCAAATAGCCAAAACATGCTTCAAATGGCGACGTTTGAGTCGAAGAGTGCTTAGCTTGATTGTACGCATGCTGAATGTAGTGTAAATGTTCACCCCAAAGTTTAGGATGCTTGCTGCAATAAGCATGAAGAAGATGTACCACTGTACGATTTACCACCTCTATTTGACCATCTATCTGTGGATGAAAAGCTGTGCTCTTTTTAAGTTTAGTGTCCATGAGTGCCCATAAACTCGACCAAAAAATTCCAACAAATCGAGAATCCCGATCAGAAATAATGGACTTAGGCAATCCAAAATGCACCCAAACATTTTGAAAGAACAAATGTGTCGTTTGTTTTGTTGTTACCTGCTTAGTACAAGGCATCAAAATACACATCTTGCTAAAATGATCAACCACAACATAAAGATAATCATGACCACGTCTCGACATAGGTAAACCACCTACAAAATCCATGGAAATACTTTCCCAAGGTCGAGAAGGAACTGGAAGTGGAGTGTACAAACCCAACTTTCGATTACTAGGTTTACTTGTATCACACAACGAACATCCTCAAACATATCACGAAACACTTTCATTCATCTTAGGCCAGTAGCAGTATCTTTGCAAATTATCCACTGTCTTGCCTACACCAAAATGACCAGCAATAAGAGAAGAATGTGCTTCCCTTATGATGTTGATTCTTTCCCCCTATGGAATACACAACTTGCCAAGATGATACAAGAGATTATTATGCGCATGATAATCCAATTCTTCAACATGGTTAGAGTGGCACAAAGTTTCATACACTTCCTTAAAGTCAATATCTAAAGCATATTGCTCCACATAACTTTCATGCATTATAGGACTCTGCTTAAGAATAACTGAAGCACTAAGAATAGGCCTTGAAAGCATATCAACTACTTTGTTAAAAATGCCCTTCTTATACCTGATAACCAAATGAAACTGTTGAAGAAAACCCCTGTTGAAGAAAACCCATCCATCTGAAGTGCCTAGCTTGTTGTAGCTTTGTCTGTGATTGTAAGTATTGCAAAGGTTGATGATCGGTGTGAATAATGGTTTCTTTTCCCAACAAATAATGCTTCCATTTTTTAACACTTTGAACCAATGCATATAATTCCTTATCATAAGTAGGATAATTAATCACGACACCATTAAACGTCTCAGAATGAAAACAAATTGGCTTACCATACTGTAGCAAAACTGCTCCCATTGCATAATTACTTGTATCTGTCTGGATTTCAAAAGGTTGTCTTAAATTTGGAAGTGCAAGAACCGGCGTTGAACTGATCTTTTCTTTCAAAGTATCAAAAGCCTGTTGTTGCTTGCCTCCCCATTGGAAAACTTGCTTGATGCTTGTCACAGCATGTAATAGAGCTGCAATGGATGAAAAGTTAGCAATAAATTTCCTCCAATATTGGGCGGCTCCAAAAAAACTTCTTACCTCTGTCACATTGCTGGGTCTGGACCATTCCAAAATAACTTTAACTTTAGAAGGATCAATTTTTAATTCACCTCCACCAACAATATGGCCTAAGTAAATAAGTGAAGTTTTGCCAAATTCACATTTGGACAACTTCAAAAACAACTGTTCTTTCCTCAAAACATCCAAAACTTGTTTCACATGTGTAATATACTCTTCACGAGATTTGCTAAAAATCAAAATATCATCTAAGTAGACAATAACACAATCATCCAGAAAAGGCCTTAAGACATCGTTCATAACTCTCATGAAAGTAGCAGGCGCATTGCAAAGTCCAAAAGGCATTACCATCCATTCAAATAAACCTTGCTTAGTCTTAAAAGCTGTCTTCCATGTGTCTCCCTCATCAATCCTGATTTGATGATAACCACTTCTTAAATCTAACTTAGTGAAATATTTGGCATCTTTTAATTGATCAAGCAAATCATCAATTCTCGGAAGAGGATAACGATTCTTAACTGTAATTTTGTTCAAAGCCCTGAAATCAACACACATACGCCACGTACCATCTTTCTTTGGAACTAACACAATTGGATATCCACATGGTGAAGAACTTGGTACAATAACCCCTTTGTCTAACAACTCCTGAATTTGTTTTTTAATCTCAGCATTTTCCATAACTGACATTCTATACATACCAATGTTTGGAAGTGGACAATCTTGTTGTAACTGAATTTCATGTTGGATTCCTCTTTTCACAGGCAACCCATTAGGTTCTTTAAACATGTCATCATACTGATTAACAACTTCAAATAAATTGGATTTTAACTTTGCATCACAACCTTGAAATGCTTCGTTCTCAACATCATTTTTAGGTTTGATCATTAAGAGAACAAAATTCTTACTAGCATTAACTAACCTCTTCATTTGCCCTGCATTTATGACTGATAAATTCATCTTCTTAGTGTGGGCTCTAACAATGTACTCAACCCCATCTTTAAACAAATGATACTTATTCTCCTGACGATAGAAAATAGCTTTCCTATCATACAAATATGGGCTTCCCAACACAATACCACATATATCCAACGGAATCACATCAAGCTCTACCTCATCAATGAAATTTGCAGTTATAGCAAACCTAAGTTTACACTTCCTGGTTACTTGTAACTTAGCATTATCGCATATCCAACCAAGAGGGTATGGCTTAGGATGTGGACTTGTTTCCAACTTAAGTTTCTTAACAGTCTCTTCAGAAATAAGGTTTGCTTGAGATCCAGAATCAAATAACGTGTCTATCTTAGTATGTTTTGAAACAACCCTTATATGAAAAAGTTCAATTCTCTTTTTCTCTTGTTGAGTTACATTGACAATAGCATTACTTGAAGAGCTAGTACTTGCAACAGAACCATTACCTTGGTAACCCATGGCTGTGATCTTCGTTTCATCACCCGAATCCGAACCTAAGTCATGTTGAACAGTCGCAACAGTATTTGACTTCCCTTTGTTATTGTTGCCAAACTTTTTGGGTCTTCTTTCAGGATGAAGCTTCCAACAATGGTCTTCGTCATGGCCATCTTTTGAACAATGTTTACATGTGAACTTTTCTCCCTCTTTCTTCACAGCAACATTCTTCCTGCCATTGCCTTTGAACCTCTTCTTTCCCTTGTCTCCATGGTTGAATGTCTTCTTGTTACCCTCATGAGTATCGTTCCTTCCCCTTGCTTCCAAATGAGTAGCCTGTACACAAACTTCATCTAGATTCGAAGGATTAAACATGAGTATAGTATGTCTCAAATAACTATGTAATGCACCAATATATTTGAGCAAAGTTTCTTGAGAAGACAACTCAACTCCCAAAACCAAAGCTCTTCTCCTAAATTCCTGAGTAAAACTTTGTACATTCTGTCCTTTAGCTTGTCTAAAATTCTGCCATTCCATAGTTGCCTTTTGTTTATATGCCAATGGATAAAATTGTTTTTTAATTGCGATAATGAAATCATTCCAAGAAAGCAAAATTTTACCATGCTTTTTCATTTCCTCCTGAGTCTTGGATTCCCACCATAGAAGTGTTGCACTATCCAATCTTAATGAAGCAAGCTGAATTTTGGTTTCATCATTTTGAATTTTCTGTATTCTACAATATACTTCAATTTGACGTATCCAATTATCTAACTTCTCAGCATTAACTTCTCCATTGTATATTGGCAATTCAAATTTTATATCAAGCTTTAATGAAGGAATTTGCGAAGGAGTTTTACCATGCCCCTTTGGAGAATTCGGAATAGGTCTCGAACTGGTAGAAGAAGAAGAAGAAGAAGATGATGATGGAGGAGAGGGTGGTGGAGAAGCACCATTCCCTCCATTTCCGCCTGGAGTTCTGTCACCACTGCCTCCCTTATGCATTGAAGGGTTGGAGCCTTCACCCCGTGACAATATGTTCCTTTCCATCAAGATCTTCATCATCTTTCTCATCTCCATGACAGCCTTTCTGAGATCTTCATCTTCGGTAGGAACACGTTCATGACTTTCTGCATGAGCCATGCTTGGTGAATGTCTCCTTGAAACTTGCGGTGAATGAATATGCTTCCTCCTTGTCGGATGAGAACTTGGCTCCACAAGTTGACCTTCTCCTCTTGTGAGTTTCAACCTTGTGAGCATCAGAAACAAAACTTGCAAACAATCAAGTCTTCAAAAACCAAGGCTCTGATACCAACTTGATCTAAAAATGAAGAAGACTTGAAATACTTGAAATTATTTGCAATGTAAATGTTATGTGTTTAAGGCAAAAGGATCGGTTTGCAACACATAGATTAAAGGATTACTTATGTAAAATACTCATAGACAACAGCATAATCAATGAACGTAAGCACATAAACACAACAATTTGATAAAGGAGTTCACCCCTCTCTTGGGCTACATCTCCTGGTCCAGCTTCCAATGGATCATTATTATTAATTGCTCAAAGTGCTCAAAAACATGTCTTACAATGCTCAAACTGACAAACCGACTGCTCCAATGGCTTCAGAGTGTCCAAAAACCCCTGTCTGGGCTCTTTCGGCACCTCAATCAGTCGAAAAACGAAGAAGTTAGGCCTCCTGGAAGTCTCCCTCTTCAAGCTTGTTGTCTCTGCATCTACAAAATGCACCCTTGTTCTTTGAACTTGGCTCACACGCAAATTTAAGCGTGAAAACCTAGCACTGGGCGCAACCGCGCCAACGATGCAAACCGTAGGATGGTTAAGGGCGCGCCAGCCCCTAACCGCCTAGGCACCTAAGCGTATGAATGGTCATATGACCGCTCGTTTGGCAAAAAGGGGTTAACGGTCAAAACCGTGCCAACCGTTCAAAATTCCCATGCGCAAACTTCCGTATAGCATAAGGGTCATATGCAATAGATATGTGACCACGGGCTGGGCCTGTTGCAATGCAACTCCCGTATATATATAAACAATGGTTATATATTATATAACCAAACCACAACTTAGTATTAAAACCCCGCGCCATATATATTATACCACGGTTATATGTAATGTAATGAAACCACGGGTCGGGGCTAGGCCCCGACCCGACCCCCACGCCAATGTACAAAAGTGTAAACATAAATATTTTAAAACTCATATATATATCAAGTGGCATGGTGTGATATGTTGGTTGGTCGAACTTTGCAAAGGTATTATGCGGTGGGGAGGTCCGAGGGTCGAACCCCACGGACTCCATTAGTTTTACATAGCAACAATGAACCAATAAAGGGGTGCCACGTGGCAACCCATGATTGGGCCACGTGGCACCTTACCATTAGCCAATGAAATGCCACGTGTCACCATCTGATTTGACAACTGCTAACCAATAAAAACTTGCCATGTCACTCCTGCCACATCATCGTACAGTCTGTACGGCTCTGCCACGTCAGCCCGTACGGACTGTACAGTCAGCACCAAAATTTTTGCCTATTTGACTTGACGAACAGATTGCTACATCTCTCGCTCCCGACGTCCGTTTGAGACGAAACGAGTTGCGTTGGGTTTGCAACGACGAGGCCTACGCTCTCATCCGGTTTGAAGCGATTCCGAGCACTTTGAAGTTTTGAGCAAAATTTGATCCCCTGATCAAGGTATGTACCCAACAACTATAATATGTGCCCATAAGTGACCACTAGCAAGAAATAATGTCATCCACTAGAAGGGACAATGCCCAAGAGTAAATATAAGCGCCCAACAATAGAGATATATGCCCAAAAGCAATAACCAACGAAGAGTAATGTCATCTATAGGCAAAGATATCACCCATGAGTAAATGAAAGTGTACAACAACTTAATAAGTAATTCCTTTGTTCCCGGGGAGTGAATCGACCCTATTTGGAATCTTATTGGCACAACAAAGAGAGAATCAAACCCATTTCTATATCAGCAGACTCATCCCAAAGCTATCCAACCCCACACAAAATACTCCCCTCTTATATGCATTGTCCACACACTAGAAATCGTACCCAGACTGTAGATGAAGTGCCCAACCACTACAAAAGTATACACATACTCATAAACTTGACCCTTATCACCAATAAATTCACCCAACAATAATTAATTCGCCCCTCTTCAAGTAACTCGACCCACAAAGTTATGGGAATCAACTTCTAATACCAACCCAACCCTCCAATGTAAAACTCAGCCACCACGCAACCAGAGACTAGCTACCAGCCAACAAAACTCGACTACACAAGGGTAAGACTCAGTGGCAATGAATATCACTAAAGAAATCTGAGTGATTTCCTCTTGAGACCAACTAGGGTGTATATTTGCAACACCGAAACCAAAAAACAAGAAGGGTTTCCAAAAAAAAAAAACCTAGTCTCTCTTCTCAAGAGCTCTCCAAAATCCTTTTCTCAAATGAGCTAATGCAAGAATGAGGAGAGACTCCTCATTTTTCCTTTTAATATTCACTTGAGTATTTTCCTTCTCACTTATTTTATTTATTTTATTAAAGTCACTTTAGTGGCTCCTTCGCTTTATAATTTAAAAGTGACTTTTCGTTAGCCTAGGACCCATGTTCCCGTTTTTCCCAATTTAACTTTATAAAGTCTTTCCTAGGAAAGTCATGTCCCATTGGTCATTTTCTGCCTTAGCCCACGGGAACTTATTAGGCTAGTGTAATTTCTCCCTTATGACTCTTAAGCGGATGGGGACATTAAATTCCTCCCTGCCCAAGATTGCTTGTCCACAAGCAATTTCAATCTGAGATGTTGGAGCACCTATTCTCCTTCCCAAGTAGCATCCTCAATAGGAATATCCTTCCACTTAACTAGGTACTCTTTGATGGTCCTGTTCCTCAACTTCTGCTCTTTGACTTCCAAAATTTCCTCTGAAACCAAAGTCAATTACCCTTCTTCATCTAGGGGTGGTAACTATGTAGAAGTGGCGATATGTTGCCCTAATGCCTTCTTGAGACATGAGACATGGAAGACATTATGGATTTTGCATCCCTCTGGAAGCTCTAGCTCGTATGCCACCTCCCCTATACGCCTCGTGATTTTGTAGGGTCCATAAAATCTAGGCTTTAATTTTTTTGCCCCTTCATTTTGAGCGATGATTGACTATAAGGCTAAAGGCGTAGGTATACCAAGTCTCCTACTTCAAAGATGTGCTCCACCCTGTGCTTGTTTGCATAGATATTCTGTTGATTCTAAGTTGTTTGCAAATTATTATTTAGTGTCCGTAGAATATTTTGTCTCTCCTGAATCCAATCCTTAGCCTTAGGCGCCCAACTGTTTCCAAACATCTGATCCACAAATGTGGGTGCATCATTTCCATATAGGGCTCGGAAAGGTGATATCCCAATCGACATATGATAGGTGGTGTTGTAGAAATGCTCCCCTAATTGTAGCCATTTTATCCAGGCTTTATGTTGGCCCGACACATAATTCCTCACATACCCTTCCAGCCACTTATTCACTATCTCAATTTGACCATCATTTTGAGGGTGGTAACTTGTGCTCGGGGTCAACTCTGTTCCTACCAGTCTGAATAGCTCCTGCCAAAATCCTCCCATGTAATCAGAATACCTCTCTGAAGAATAACTATGCTACCTATGTTGTTGAATACCTGGAGGGTATGGAGAAGAAGTGTTCAAACTTCGTGAGCATGTCAACCTCCACATAGATACAGTCCTTCCCTTGCACCTGGGGCAACCCAATGATGAAATCCATAGAGATGCTTTCCCATTTTTGTTCGGGAATGGGAAGTGGTTGAAGTAGTCTTGCAAGGTGAGTGTGCTCTGCCTTGTTTTGTTGGCAGACGTTGCATTCTCTTACAAACCTCAACACATTTGTCTTAAGGCCCTTCCATGTAAATCTTTCTCGGATCTTCTTATAGGTTTTCAAGTATCCAGCGTGTCTTACAAATGGGGAACTATGTGTTGCATGCATGATTTTGTCCTGAGTTGAGATTCTGGTACAAGGTAGATCCTGTCTTTGTAATAAATGATGTCATCAATGACTCTATACTGATCATCTTGTGTCTGATTGTCAAGGATCTTGCAAGCAAACTGGTTCTTGGAATATTCTACCAACAAAAGAGCTTTCCAGTCAGTTGAAATCTCCATGAGGGAGAGAGTGGGTGGTATTATGGGAAGGGCATCAACTACCACATTGTTCTTTCCCTTCACATACTCGATCTCAAAATCCTAAGCTTGAATCTTGTTGATCCACTTCTGTTGCCGCTCACTCAATTCTTTCTGCTCCATGAGGAACCCTAGGCTATTGTGATCTGTCTTCACCTTAAATCTGTTCCCCGCCAAGTATTGTTTGAATTTGGCCAATGCATGCATAATGGCCAACATTTCCTTTTCATACATTGAATAATGTTGCTCAAACTCCGGAAGCATCACACTCAAACACGAATGACTGAGTGAAATCTGGTAAGGCTAGTACAGGACAAAATCTCATCATAGGACCCTTAGCTCCAGCCTGTGATATCTCATCACATGATGTCTGGTGTCCATCTTCTTTTTCCTGTTGCTCGTCCTTGTCATCACTATCATTTTTCGAATAGACTTCAATATAATGAGCCTTGTCGGTCTTGTCTTTCCCGACACACCTATGCCCTGGTACCCACAACTCCTGACAACTAAAGCACAATTTTTTCCTTGTTAGTTCCTTTCTTGTTTCTTCATCCAACTTGGGCTTCCCGGCCTAATCCCTCAGAAATAGTTTGGTTTCCTTACTCTTCTATGGGAAAGTGGGTTTTAGAGGAAATCTTCTCTCAGGAACAACGTCTTGCATGTCCCTAGTACAAAGTGGTGGGTTTATAGGCCTTCACCCATCCACATAATGGCTCTGCTAGCTCCTCAATGAACAACATCACCAAGCGTACCTCAGATATGTCAGTCACCATCACTGCTAATCTTTGGAACTCAGAGATAAATGTTTATGGGCTACCTGTCTGCTTGAGCTGAGCCAACTCTCGAAAATGGATCTATGGGTCTTTCCTGTCAAACCTCTCAATGATCCTCTGTGTGAAATCGAGGTATGAAGTGATGCATGAATGACCCAGCGTCACTAGACCATGGTACAACCATTCATGGACCTCACCATCTAAGTGTAAAGTAGCCAATTTAATGGCCTCAACTTCTATCATCTGATGTAGCTGGAAGTATGTGTCCAGCTTCTACACCCAAGTCCTTGCTGAACATTTTGAGGATCCGTCAAAGTTTGGAATGGTCACTTTCCCAAGTGTCTTCTGAAGCTCCTGGTTGGGTGTCCTTTTTTCTCCTCTGAGTCGGCTCTTCGGTTTAAGGTGGAAAAAGTCAGTGAAAGACATAGTTGCCTGAAATTCATCCCCCAACCTCTTGTACTCCTCCAAATAGGTTAGATAAGAGTCATCCTACTCTGATGGCCCCTCCAGTGCTACCTCACCACTCAAGAACTATGGCATAGTGGGTTTGGGTGTCCTCGTGTACAAGTGAGGGTGGATTTGCATAATAGTGGGAGAATGACTTCCTTCTTCGTTGTTAGAACCCATTTCACCGTTATGTTTTTGTTTCGATGGCTCCTAAATGGTGTTAATTGCTAGCTATCCCAAAAGGTCCATCATCAACTTTTGGCCCTTGGCCAAATCATTCATGATCTGGAAAAGGATGTTGATTCGTGGGTCTCCTTCTTCCGCCATGTGCCCCTTCCCTTTATTAGATCATGAAGGTGCTTCCCCTTCACCCAACACTTCTTCTTCTTCATGTTTTGGTTGAGGTTCTGAAGCTTTGTCCCTATGTCTCTTGTAAGTGATGTTTTCCTCGTCTTTTGGTCTCATGAATCAAACTACCCCTCAAACCACACAACTGCAAAGGACCATGCTCTGATACCATGATATTATTCCAACTAATATTTTTGTATCTATATGGTGTTTTGGTTGTACTTTCTTTTTCCTTCCCTTTCACCAATAGTTTACTAGGCTATATTTGTTGATTATGTGTAAAGTGAATGTTCTTGGATTTAATGCCAAACCAAATGGAAACATGAACACACAAGACGCAAAGGCTCAAATAACAAGTATATTAATTATTCCATAGTAGCCATAATACTGAAAAATACACAATAACCCACTGCACAAATTAAATAGGAACCTAGTATTTGTAATTTGAGGTTATCTTAGTGCCCTCTTGGTGGTGTAAGACTGATATCTTCACTTCTGAAATGAGTTACAACACCCATCAATGAAGGAAAGCGCTCAACAATGAAGGTATGTACCCAACAGTTGTAATATGTGCCCAGAAGTGACCAATAGCAAGAAATAATGTCATCCACTGGAAGGGACAGCACCCAAGAGTAAATATAAGTGCCCAACAATGAAGATATATGCCCAGAAGCAATAACCAACGAAGAGTAATGTCATCTACATGCAAAAATAACGCCCATGAGTAAATGAAAGTGTACAACATCTTAATAAGTAATTCCTATGTTCCTGCGAAGTGAATCGACCCTGTTTGGAAGCTTATTGGCACAACAAAGAGAGAATTGAACCCCTTTCTATATCAGCAGACTCGTCCCAAAGGTATCCAGCCCCACACGAAATACTTCCCTTTGATATGCACTATCCACAAACTAGAAATCGTGCCCAGACTATAGATGAAGTGCCCAACCACTGAAGAATTATGCTCAGACTCATAAACTCGACCCCTATCACCAATAAATTGACCCAACAGTAATTAATTCTCCCCTCTTCAAGTAACTCGACCCACAAATTTATGGGAATCGACTTCTAATACTAACTCGACCCTCAAATGTAAAACTCAACTGCCACACAACCATAAACTGGCTTCCAACCAACAAAAATCGACTACACAAGGGTAAAACTCAGTGGCAATCAAGATCACTAAAGAAATCTGAGTGATTTCCTCTTGAGACTAGCTAGGGTGTATAGTTGCAACACCGAAACCAACAAACAAGAAGGGTTTCCAAAAAAAAAAACCTAGTCTCTCTTCTCGAGAGCTATCCAAAATCTTTTTCTCAAATGAGCCAATGCAAGAATGAGAAGAGACTCCTCATTTTTCCTTTTAATATTCACTTGAGTCTTTTCACGTTCACTTATTTATTTTATTTTATTAAATTCACTTTAGTGGCTCCTTCACTTTATAATTTAAAAGTGACTTTTCATTAGCCTAGGACCCATGTCCCCTTTTTTCCCAATTTAACTTTATAAAGTCTTTCCTAGGCAAGTCATGTCCCATTGGTCATTCTCCACCTTAGCCCACATGAACTTATTAGGCTAGCGGAATTTCTCCCTTATGACTCCTAAGCGGATGGGGAAATTACATGGTTCATGAGGCTCTAAAAGGTAGAAGATGCATTGCAAAGACCAAAGGGCATCACCAAAAACTTGTAATGACCATCATGAGAGTAAAAAATAGTTTTGGGAATATCGGCTTTGTTCATGTGAATTTGGTGATAACCATGGTAAAGATCAAGTTAGTGAAGAACTATGATCCATGTATCTCATCTAAGAGATCATCAATGACTAGAATGGAGAACTTATCTTTAAATTTCAAGCTGTTAACAATGTGAAAATCAAGACACACATTCCAAGTGCCTTCATTTTTAAGCATTGTGACAACTGGAGAAGAGTAGGGGCTAGTACTAGGAAAAATAATACCAACACCGACTATCTCATGTACAATCTTTTCAATTTCATTCTTTTGGGAAAAAGGGTGATGATATAAGGCACACATTGGGTGGTAGACTATTGGAAACTAGTGAGATGCTATGACCATGCTCTCCACGTGATGGTAGTAACCCTTGGTGATGTTCAAATACTTGTTGGTGTTTGTCCAATACTAACTACAAATTTGGATGAACTAGATGGGAAGCATCCTCAAAGGCTTCAATAGCATAGAATTGTGCAATAATGGCAGAGTGACCCTTTTTCAGAAGTTTTTCCACATGGTTGGAGCTAATGATTTCTGGAGAACCTGCTATGAAACCTTTGAGCATGTAGGAATTGCCTTCCTTTTGAAAACTCAGGTATAATTCTAGGAAATAGATGGTGATGGGGCCTAATGTTCTTAGCCTTTCAACACCCAAAACAATATCACATCCACCCATTTCAATCAAAAACATGTTGTAAAGACCGGATTTGAATTAACGTTTAAATTTCTACCAAATTACTGTAATTTCTGTAATTTCTATAAGCTTTACAAAGAAATAAACTTTTCAAAATTTTCAAATTATCTCAACACTTACGCAAGTAGAATTTGGCAATAAGTAATAAATCTAAGTAAACAATCCATGAATTTGAATTTACATACCTCACTCTGATGCTATCCGCAGCTTCTCCCTTC
>CBVK0102844442.1:0-17800 GCA_900067695.1 Picea abies
AGTAGTTGAAGCTCAAGGAGGAAAATAGAGTTGTTGAACACTCTAGAGGAATACCTATGCAAGGATTGCACCAGGCCAACACTCGGATGGAGTGTTGAAAGACAACCATCAGGAGGCTAGTCAAGAACAAGGAACGTGCAAACAAGAGAACTTGTTTTAAGTTCAAAATCTCAGGAGGAATAGTTCCTTTGCACACAAAGTTCCAACAGAAAGGAGCAGTAGGCCAAGACACTTCGAGGTCTAAGACACAGAAAATATCAATAAGGATAGAACAATAATGTGCAAGTAACCTGCAAGGAGTTGCAGAGATCGAGAAACCCTTCGAGGTTTTAGAGAGAGAAAACTTAGTAGAGAAAACATAGAGCTACGCGCAGAGAGAAAAGAATGTGTTAGGGACAAGGTCCAATTTCGTCACCAAATCTCAGGGTGGTAGCATTTTCAGAACGCAGGCAAGGCCCAAAACCACAGGGCTCGTAGGAGATAGAATGAAGTTCGAGGCCTTCGAATGATTGCAAATCTTCCAAACCAGGAAGGAATTGAAAGATCAGGAGGAGGAGCATCAATAGCCATTAGATCAGATGTAGAGGAGGAAATCTGGACTGTTGAACCACATTTCCAGGCACTCAGGAGAGCATGCAAGAGAAACATATCTGAGCCGTCAGATATGGAATCACGTGGACCACAACCATTGGATCAAGAGGAAGTGCACAAGGTTTAGTCCTTTAGAGTGCATAGGAGGAGAGACAATTTGTGAAGCCGTGAAGTTTCCAAATCATTAGGACCTTCCATCATCAGAAGACAGGTGGCAGTCATTCAACATTTTGCTAACCCACATGAAGGAAATGTCAAAGGGAAAGTTTGTGAAAACTTGCGAAATGCGAATTCGCGAAAAGATCCCAGCCATTGATCGAGGAGAGGTCTAAACCGTTGATTGTCCAGGGAGAATTTTGGAATTTAGGGGTCATGAGAAGGGAGGTGAATCACATCGAAAGTCCCCAATAGGCGAAATCTCAACGCGCACAAAGTATGAATTCGCGAAAAGATCCCAGCCATTGATCGAGGAGAGGTCTAAACCGTTGATTGTCCAGGGAGAATTTTGGAATTTAGGGGTCATGAGAAGGGAGGTGAATCACATCGAAAGTCCCCAATAGGCGAAATCTCAACGCGCACAAAGTATGGACCCCAGGTCGTAGCCGAAGGTCACATCGGTGAAGAATTGAAGGGAGGATCAAGGGACTGTTTAGCTAGTTTCGACATTTCGGGAATTGTGGGAGTCTAGGTGACTCACAATGGAAATCTCGAAGTCAAAAAATGTGATGTGCATTTTGGGGCTAAGTCTGTGGTCATGGTAAATGGTCACATGGATGGGAGCTAAGGGAGGAGCTGGCAAGTCCTTCAGTTGAGGATCTTCCCTAAGATTATGCCTTGACCATCTATTCGAACCCAACTGCCTTTAGGAGTTGAGGGATTCTTCCCTTATTTGCCTTAACAAACCCAAAATTTGCTAAAAAAAGGGTAGCTCTCCCCCAAAGGGTGCACAGGGTGCTCAAGCACTCCCCAAAAGAGGCTCAGGGAGCAGCAGCACTCCCTGATAGTAGGTAGGGGAGCTCTCCTCTCCAAAATTCAGTTTTTAAGTGTTCTTTCCATGGCAAAAGGTTTGTACTCCCTGTCAAGTGACTTCTCTTCTTCAAAGCTAGTCTTTGGGGTTTCTTAAGTGTCTTTGTGATGTCGTTAGAGGCACGACATAGGAAAGATGGCAGTATACTATTTTTGACACTTGTAACACTTGTGGTTAAGATGCGACACTTATGGACAAGATGCGACACTTACAACACTCGTAATGATGACACTTGCGACATTATCGGAGTGACTAATTTTGAGGTGTAACAGGAGGGAAAAGTCAAAGGGAAAGTTTGTGAAAAATCACGAAACACGAATTCGCAAAATTATCACAATCATTGATCGAGGAGAGATCTGGACCATTCACTGTCGAGGGAGAATTTCAGAATTTCGAGGTCAGGAGAATGAAGGTGAATCTCATCGAAAGTCCCCGATACGCAAAATCTTGATGTGCTCAAAGGATGGACCCCAGGTTGCAGCCAAAGGTCATATCTATGAGGAATGAAGGGAGGAGCTAGGGACCGTTTAGCCCATTTCGGTATTTCGGGAATCAGGGGAGTCTCGGTGACTCGCAACAGAAATCCCAAAGTCGTGAAACACGACGTGCCTTTTGGGGATAAGTCTGTGGTCATGGTAAATGGTCACATGGACGGGAGCTAAGGGAGGAGTTGGAAAGTGCTAGGCCCCTATCAGGATTTCAGAAATCATGAGGATCGGGGTTGGTTCACATGTAAATCCCTGACATGCGAAGTCTCGAAACGCCTTTTGTGTAAGCGTGTGGTCACAGTCTGTGGTCGTGTGGAGGTGAGGCTCGTGCTGGGTGTT
This sequence comes from Picea abies, assembly GCA_900067695.1. Taxonomy (NCBI): domain Eukaryota; kingdom Viridiplantae; phylum Streptophyta; class Pinopsida; order Pinales; family Pinaceae; genus Picea; species Picea abies. Next base: position 2,446 of record CBVK0102844442.1, read on the forward strand.
TAGTCGTGTAGGGAGAGCTTCATAAGAGGACCTGTGGATTTGTTCATAGGATTCCAGCGAGGAATTGAAGAGTTGCTTCAGCTCACAAGGTTTGAATGATCCTTGATCAGGAGGTCAACGGATCCTGCCGAGGGTGGGGGTCTACAACAAGGTGGTATCAGAGTGGAATTTCGTCTGTATATTTGAGGTGAAAAGGATTGAAGGATAAATTATGGTAACATCAAATGGTATCAGAAGTTCAATTTGCCTGTATGTAGCGGTTGAAGGAAGATAGAGTATTGATGCTTTATGGTGATTGTTGCAAGGTAGGCAGCAGTCAATTAACATCTAGGTGAGTTGTAGGTGAAGTTGGAGATGCTCTCGGTTGCAGAGTGAACCATAGACTTGCTAGGAGGGAAGGTAGAAGGTATAAGGAAGATGAAGATGGCTATTGAAGGCCACAAGAGTGGTCAAGGCAAGGACCGCCAATAGAAAAGCAAGGCTGAGATGGAAAAACAACTCAGTGAGATAAGAGAACAGATGGAGAAGCTCACATTTAAGATGCAACATGATGAAAGGGTGCATTGGGTGTATGAGTGGCCCATGAAGAAGAAGGTCAATTGGTGAGTCAAGGAATTTTTGACCAGAGGAAAGAAAATGTTGTTGAGAGTGTGTTTGAGGTATGTTGAATGCCTCTGAGGTGAAGAAGAGATGGTTCATATCTGTGAGCCATAATCTGGGAAGAGCCTCAGTGATGATGAGGAGAGGAGATCAGAGAAGGGTCTCAGAAAATTCTAGGTGAGTAGTGAGGAACTTTCAGGTTTCCTAGAGGGAAATGAGAAGAGGTCAAGGGTTGATCTCAAAGACTTCCAGGTGAGTACCACAGAAATCCCAGATTTCTAGGTGGGCAAGGGAGAGGAGAAGAGAATGTCTGACAGTCTCATGAATTCAGAGGTGAGTTTGGATCAGCAAAGAGTGCTGACAAAGAAGGATTAGAGGAGTCTTCTGATCATTGGGGAAATTTAGGTATTCCTACCACATAGCCTAGTCGAGGCCAGTGGTTATGTTGCAGAGGCTGTGACTGTCAAAGAGGAGGAGGATCAGATACTGATGTCTTCCCCAGTGGAAGAGGAGCATGCAGTTGAGTTGCTCACTCCATGGGAGAAGTATTTGAAGATGTTGGAGGATTGGTTGAACCATCTAGAGCCTATAAATGACTACCATAAAGAGACGATCAAATATATTAAAGCATAATTCTAGTCTAAAGAGAAGCTAGGGGAAGTTGGAGCTGAACCAGCACAAGCAGAACTGGCAGAAGAAAGTATGTCAGAAGAGGAAGAAGTTGAGTAGTAGCTCAGTGAAGAGACTGCAGAATTAAGGTTTACAACAAGGTGGCAAGCTAAGGCCACAAGAGATGAAGAAGGCAGTAGGGGGGATCAAGTTGATCTACCCATCGACAAGGAGGAGATGCAGTTGAGCAGTCTACATGGAAGAAGAGTCCATCCATGGGAGCAGTTGGACGAGGTAATAGAAGAAATTAGAAGGCTGATGTTGAGGTCAGCACATGAGACTGCCAACAAGGAGAAGATGAGAAGAAGGAAGCATGCCATAGTAGCAAGGAAGAAGCAGAAGTAGCAAATCAGTGGAGTAGATGGACAGCTCCAAAGAACAGTTTGGGATCTAAATGGATTTCAACAGAACTGGGAAGCTCATGAGCAGGAGCTCATGAATTTTCACAGCAGTGGAGTATGATGCAGGAGCATCGTTCCATGTCAGTAATGCGCTAGCTAGCCAGCACATTTAGCTCACATTCAATGGAGGAGAGAGGTGTCAACCCTAATTTAAAAATTTGAATTTTGATTTAAATGTTTGTAAGGCTGAAGATCTAGATATGATCCAAACTAGAAATCCATTGAATGTAATTCAATGTAAATTAATGAGAGTGGGTAGCTTGGAGGGAAAGGCTCAAGGAGCCCCTCTTTTGTAAAAAGTTATTTGTATCTAGATTCATTAAGGAAGTAAGAGATTAGATCTAGCAGGTAGAGATGAGTGAGTAGAGAGATCAAGAGAGAAGAGAATTGAGACTCTATGGCAGTCTAGTCTTTGTAACCATTGTACAGACATTCAGATTAATACAAAAGCAGATTTTCCTGTATATGAGGTTCTGTGTGTTTATCTGTTTGTGAATGAATGTATTTTATGTGTTTATATGCATATGATGTAGATGTGTATGAATAGGTTCCATCTGTAGGGATAGATAGAATTCTCTATCTGTGAGTTTTATGATTTCATTATGGGTTCTTTGTGGCTAAATGCAAGGAGTGCATGACAGAGTGTTGAGGACTCTATGAGCCAGTGCAAAGAGTGCACATATGAGTTCTGTGGAATTCGGCAAGAACGTGCCAAGAGGGCGCACCAAAGGAATCTAAAATCTCAAAGGAGAGCCTCAAGGTTACTGAACACCTTGGAGGTGAAGACTGTGCAGAGGAGGGCAGAGAGAGAAGATAGAATCGTTGAGTATTCTGTAAATATCTGTCAGGTGGGCATCAAGTGAGTGCATGAGAAGGACTCTATTTTGAGTTCAGAGATAAGATAAGTGTCAGAGGAGGCCACACACATAGTTGTTGAATACTTTGTAGGCTTAGCAAGGTGTGATTGAGTAGTTGTTGTCAAGGGGGCACTTATATCCCTTCAAGGAGCGAAAGGGACAGGGACCTTTGAGGTCCGAGTAGTTGAAGCTCAAGGAGGAAAACAAAGTTGTTGAACACTCTGGAGGAATACCTATGCAAGGAGTGCACCAGGCCAACACTCAGACGAAGTGTTGAAAGACATCCATCAGGAGGCTAGTCAAGCACAAGGAGTGTGTAGAGAAGAGAACTTGTTTTAAGTTCCAAAGCTCAAGAGGAATAGTCCCTTTGCACACAAAGTTCCAATAGAAAGGAGCAGTAGGCCGAGACACTTCAAGTTCCAAACCATAAAAAATCTCAAGAAGGATAGCACAACAGTGTGCAAGGACCCTGCAAGGAGTTGCAAAGATCGAGAAACCCGTCGAGGTTTCAGAGCGAGAAAGCTCAGGAGAGAAAACATAGAGCTGCATGTAGAGTGCAAATAATCTATTAGGGTCGAGGTCCAATTTCGTCACCAAAGCTCAAGAGGGGTAGCGTTTTCAAAATGCAGGTGAAGCCCAAAACCATAGGGCTTGTAGGAGATAGAACGAAGGTCGAGGCCTTCTAACGATTGGAAATATTCCAAGTCAGAAAGGAATTGAAAGCTCGGGAGGAGGAGCGTCAACAACCATTAGATCAGTTGCAGAGGAGGAAATATGGATCATTGAACCTCACATCCAGGCACACAGGAGAGCACACAAGAGAAACAGATCTGAGTAGTTGGATCTAGAAGCGCGTGGACCAATAATCATTGGATCTGGAGGAAGTGCACGAGGTTTAGTCCTTTAGAGTGCATAGGAGGAGAGCCGACTTGCAATGTCGTGAAGTCCAAAAATCATTGGGACCGTCCATCGTCAGAAGATAGGTGGCAGTCGATCATCATTTTGCTGACCCACGGGAGGGAAAAGTCAAAGGGAAAGTTTGTGAAAACTCGTAAAATGCGAATTCACGAAAATATCCCAGTTGTTGATCGAGGAGAGATCTAGACCATTGACTGTCCAGGGAGAATTTTGGAATTTCGGGATCGAGAGAATGGAGGTGAATCACATCGAAAGTCCCTGATACGTGAAATCTCGATGTGCTCAAAGGATGGACCCCAGGTCGCAACCAAAGGTCATATCGGTGAGGAATTGAAGGGAGGAGCTAGGGACCGTTTAGCTCGTTTCATCATTTCAAGGATCGGGGGAGTCTAGGTGACTCGCAACAGAAATCCCGAATTCGCGAAACGTGATGCACCTTTTGGGGCTAAGTCTGTAGTCATGGTAAATGGTCACATGGATGGGAGCTAAGGGAGGAGCTGGCAAGTGCTAGGCCCCTGTCAGGATTTCAAAAATCATGAGGATTTGGGTTGGTTCACATGTAAAGTCTCGACATTCGAAGTCCCGAAATGCCTTTTGTGTAGGTGTGTGGTCACAACCTATGGTTGTGTGGAGGTGAGGCTTGTGCTGGGTGTTTAGTCATGCAGGGAAATTTTCATAAGAGGACCTATGGATTTGTTCGTAGGATTCCAGAGAGGGATTGAAGAGTTGCTTCAGCTAGCAAGGTTTGAACGTTCCTTGACTGGGAGGTTAGCAGATCCTGTCAAGGGTGGGGGTTTGTAGCAAGGTGGTATCAAGGCGGAATTTCATCTGTGTATTTCAGGCGAAAAGGATTGAAGGAGAAATTTTGGTAACATAAAATGGTATAAGAAGTTCAATTTGCCTGCATGTAGCAGGTGAAGGAAGACAAAGTAATGATGCTCTGTGGTGATTGTTGCAAGGTAGGCAGCAGTCAATTGATAGCCAGATTATTTGTAGGTGAATATGGAGATGCTCTTGGTTGCAGAGTGAACCATAGAATTTTCAGTAGGGAAGGTAGAAGGTAGAAGGAAGATGAAGATGGCAACTGAAGGCCATTGCAGTGGTCAAGGAAAGGACTACCAACAGAAAAGCAAGGCTGAGATGGACAAAGAGCTTAGAGAGATAAGAGCATAGATGGAGAAGCTTGCATTTAAGATGCAACAGGATGCAAGGGTGTATTGGGTGTATGAGTGGCCCATGAAGAAGAAGGTGAAGTGGTCAGTCAAGGAACTATTGGTCAGAGGAAAACAAAGGTTGTTGTGAGTGTGGCTGAGGTATGTTGAAGGCCTCAGAGATGAAGAGGAGATGGCTCATATCTATGAGCCAGAATATGTGAAGAGCCTCAGTGATGATGAGGAGAGGAGATCAGAGAAGGGTCTCAAAAAATGTCAGGTGAGCAGTGAGGAACTTTCAAGTTTCCTAGAGGCCAATGAGAAGAGGTCAAGGGTTGATCTCAAAGACTGCCAGGTGACCAGCACAAAAATCCCAGATTGCAAGGTGGGAAAGGGAGAGGAGAAGAGACTGCCTGACAGTCTCATGAACTTAGAGGTGAGATTGGATCAGCAAGGAGTGATGACAGAGAAGGATCAGAGGAGTCTTCTGATCATTGGGGAAATTGAGGTATTCTGATGTTATCCTACCACATAGCCCAGTTGAGGACAGAGATTATGTTGCAGAGAAAACAACAAAATAAGGACAATCATGTGTGATTGTCAAAGAGGATGAGAAGGAGCAGATACTGATGTCTTCCCCAGCAGAAGAGGAGCATTCAGTTGAGTTTCTCACTCCATGGGAGGAGTTGAACATGTTGGAATATTGGGTGAACCATCCAGAGCCAATAAATGATTTCCATAAAGAGACGATGAAACAAATTAAAGAAGAATTCCATTATGAAGAGCAGCTGGTGAAAGATGGAGCTGAAACAACACAAGCAGAAATAGCATAAGAAAACCTGTCCGAAGAGGAAGAAGCTGAGAAGCAGCTCAGTGAAGAGACTAGAGAATTGAGTTTTGCAACAGGGTGGAAAGAGAAGGCCACAATATATGAAGAAGGAAGCAAGGGGGATCAAGTTGATCTACCCATCGACAAGGAGGAGATGCAACCGAGCAGTCTGCATGGAAGAAGAGACCAACCATGGGATCATCTGGACGAGTTAATAGAAGAGATCATAAGGTTGATGTTGAGGTCAGCACATGAGACTTCTAGTAAGGAGAAGCTGAGAAAAAGGAAGCCTACCATAGCAGCAGGGAAGAAGTAGCAGCAACAACAACAACAAAGCAGTGGAGCAGATGGACAACTCCAAAGAACAGTTTGGGATCTAGGTGGATTTCAACAAAATTGGGAAGCTCATGAGCAAGAGCTCATGAATTTTTTGCAGCAGTGGGGTATGATGCAGGAGCATCGCTCCATGTCAGCTAGCCAACACATTCAACGTGCATTCAATGGAGGAGAGAGACGTTAACTCTCATTTAAAAATTTGAATTTTGATTGAAATGTTTGTAAGGCTAAAGATCTAGATCCGATCCGGACTAGACAACCATTGAATGTAATTCAATGTAAATTAATGAGAGTAGGTAGCTTGGAGAGAAAGGCTAGAGGAGCCCCTCTTTTGTAAAAATATATTCGTATCTATATTCATTAAGGAATTTAGGAGATTAGATCTACCAAGTAGAGACGAGATAGTAGAGAGCTCAAGAGAGAAGAGAACTGAGACTCTATGGCAGTCCAGTCTTTGTAACCATTGTACAAACATTCAGATTAATACAAAAGCATCTTTTTATTATATATGAGGTTCTGTGTATTTATATGTTTGTGAATGAATATCTTTTATGTGTTTATATGCATATGATGTAGATGTGTATGAATAGGTTCCATCTGATGCATATGATGTAGATGTGTATGAATAGGTTCCATCTGCAGGGATAGATAGAATTCTCTATCTGTGAGTTTTTTTATTACAGTTTGGGTTCTTTGTGGCTAAATGCAAGGAGTGCATGACAGAGTGCTGACGACTCTGTGAGCTAGTGTAAAGAGTGCATATCTGAGTTCTATGGAATTTAGGAAAGAACGTTCCAGGAGGGTGCACCAGAAGAATCTGAAAGCTAAAAGGAGAGCCTTAAGGTTACTGAACACCTTGGAGGTGAAGACTGTGTAGAGGAGGGCAAAGAGAGAGGACAAAATCGTTGAGTATTACGTAAAGCTCTGCCAAGTGGGCATCAAGTGAGTGCAAAGAGTGCACGAGAAAGACTATGTTTCAAGTTTAGAGATAAGAGAGGTGTCGGAGGAGGACACTCACAGAGTTGTTGAATACTCTATAGGATCAAGAAGTTGTGCTTGAGAAGAAGTTTCCAGGGGGGCACTTATATCCCTTCGAGGAGCGAAAGGGATAGGGACCTTTGAGGTCTGAGCAGTTGAAGCTTAAGGAGGAAACTAGAGTTTTTGAACACTTTGGAGGAAGACCTGTGCAAGGAGTGCACCAGGCCAACACTCGGACAAAGTTTTGAAAGACAACCATTAGGAGGCTAGTTAAGCACAAGGAGAATGCAGAGAAGAGAACTTGTTTTAAGTTCCAAAGATCAGGAGGAATAGTTCCTTTGCACATAAAGTTCCAATAGAAAGGATCAACAGGCTGAAGAACTTTGAGGTTCAAACCGTAGAAAATCTTAGGAAGGATAACACAACAGTGTGCAAGGACCCTGCAAGGACTTGCAGATATTGAGAAACCCTTCGAGGTTTCAGAGTAAGAAAGATCAAGAGAGAAAAATCGGAGCTACCCACAGAGTGCAAAGAATGTGTTAGGGTCGAGGTCCAATTTCTTCACCAAAGTTCAGGAGGGGTATCGTTTTTAGAAAGAAGGCGATGTGCAAAACCATAGGGCTCGCAGGAGATAGAATGAAGGTTGAGGCCTCGATGTGCAAAACCATAGGGCTCGCAGGAGATAGAATGAAGGTTGAGGCCTTTGAACGATTGGAAATCTTCGAAGTTATGAAGGAATTGAAATCTCAGGAGGAGGAGCATTGGAAACCATTAGATCAGTTGTAAAGGAGGAAATCTGGACCATTGAACCTCACATCTAGGAACACAGGAGAGTGCGTAAGAGAAATAGATCTAATTCGTCAGATCTGGAAGCACATGAACCAATAGTCGTTGGATCAAGAGGAAGTGCATGAGGTTTATTCCTTTAGAGTGCATAGGAGGAGAGATGACTTGCGAAGTTGCGAATTCTTGAAATCATTGGGACCGTCCATCGTCTGAAGATAGGTGGAAGTCGATCATCATTTCGCTATCCCACAAGAGGGAATGAAGATAGGTGGAAGTCGATCATCATTTCGCTATCCCACAAGAGGGAAAAGTCAAAGGGAAATTTTTTGAAAACTCGTGAAATGCGAATTCACGAAAAGATCCCAACCATTGATCGAGGAGAGATCTACACCATTGACTTTCCAAGGAGAATTTTGGAATTTCGGGGTTGGGAGAACATAGGTGAATCACATCGAAAATCCTTGATATGAAAAATCTCGACGCGCTCAAAGGATGGACCCCAGGTCGTAGCTGAAGGTCATATCGGTGAAGAATTGAAGGGAGGAGCTAGGGAACGTTTATCCCATTTCAACATTTCAAGAATCGGGGGAGTCTGCATGACTCATAATGGAAATCCCGAAGTCATGAAACGCAATGAGCCTTTTGGGGCTAAGTTTGTGGTCATGGTAAATGGTCACATGGACTAGAGATAAGGGAGAAGCTAGCAAGTGCTAGGCCTTTGTCGAGATTTCAGAAATCGTGAGGATCAGGGTTGGTTCACATGTAAAGTCTCGACATGCAAATTCCCGAAATGCCTTTTGTGTAGGCATGTGGTCGCAGCCTGTGGTCATGTGGAGGTGAGGATCGCGCTGGGTGTTTAGTCACATAGGGAGAGTTTCATAAGAGGACCTATGGAATTTTTTGTAGGATTCTAGCAAGGGGTTGAAGAGCTTCTTCAGCTCGCAAGGTTTGAATGAGCCTTGAACGAGAGGTCAATGGATCTTGCCGAGGGTGGGTGTCTGCAGCAAAATACCACCAAGATGATTGTAAGGAGGGGAAGAAGAAGTGGAAAGGAAAGAATGTAATGATCCAAATTCTTAAAATGTCATAACAAATCAAAAGTATACATGCCATGTACAATAATTTGAGCATGGAGCACAACTCCAAGATTGATGATTTATAGAATAACTCCTTAAAATAATAGGAGAACCTCCTCCACATAACCAAATACATTCATACATGAAAATCCACATCTCTACAATATTGAATACATGATATCTATATATACCTATTCACACCTACACATTAGGCCCTTTACTATTAGATTGACTCTATTACATATATATTTACACATTACAAGTACATTTATCCCAATATATAACTCCCCTTGTGGTACTATCATACACAATTAACCCCATATATGAACCCATTGGGTCATAACATAGCACCCTCCTTCAATAATATTTATCCTCAAATATTTGCAATTAAAGGCTTCACATGTGATGAAACCAAGAAATATTAATTTATTGTTTTCCTACTTTCTTCATTCCATTGATAATGATCCATCCATCCAAAATTATTTATTTTCAATCTTAATCCTTGGTGTCTAGTTGTTGCATATTTTTATTTCCTTTGATTCCATGTTTTTTAGTTGTAGCTTCTCCAATTAGTAGTGGTTGTTGCTCTCTGATAATATATTATTGAAGAGGGATTTTGTGATGCCTTGTTCCATGAATATTGCCAAGTATTGCATATTCTTTCTTTATAATGTTGATATTGACCTTCTTGTCTTCCTTGAAATATTTCTCGGTAATGAGGGTGTCGATATGGTTCCACTTTTGATGACTTTTCGTTACTTTGCATGTTCCTTTAATATATATTATTTTCAGAGACAATGTAATCCTCTATACTCCTTTCTCTGTCTTGGATTTTTCTATCCTTGGAGATAATACCATCATATTTGGCATGTGCATCCTCTAAATGGAGTTCAAATTCTTCAAGTATCTTTTGGTGATCTTCTTGAATATTTTCTTCTTTCTCCTTTTGAAGCTACAATTCCACCCCATTTATGAAATCCTGGCATACTTCTTCAATTCTAGATTTCATTTCTGATTTTAGCTCATCAGTATTTAGGGATTCCTCAACCTTCCTGTGAGTTTCCTCTTCATGTATTTTGGTATTTTCTTCATTTAATATCCTTTCTTTTTCTTTATTTTGAAAATTATTCTTTTCTTTTTTCAATCACTTAAACTCTTCTAGTATTTTTTTATTATGATTTTGTAATCTACATGTCTGTTCATATTTCGTTTTGAAATTTCCCCTTGAATCATCCTTTTCTCGCTTTGTTATCCTATTATTTTCTTTCTTTAAGTTCTTAACCTCCTTAATGAGTGATTCATTAAGGGATTGTATATTATATATATCCTCACCCTTATTAATCTCTTCTTTTTCTTCTTTTAATTCATATTGAATTCTATACAATTCCTCCATTTTTGCATCCCTAATCCATTTATCTTAGAAGAGTTTTTCAAATTCGTCCCATGTAGAGTACACTCTAGTATCTTCATCAAGGCTTCTCCACTACTTATAACATTCACCATAAAACTCAAGTCTTTCTTGAAAAGGATTCTTACAATGTTATTTTACCATCCTTGACCATTCCACAAGATTGATTTCATTGTTATCTTCATCTCCTGTAAATTTAGGTATTTCCATTGATTATTAACTGAGGTCTAATCCCAACCCTCAACTCACAACCTTCGCATATTAAGTATAATTAATAATTGTTCCCATATAATATTATGTGTTTTCTCTTTCCACTAGATTTTGAATCACCTCAATTGGACATCCCAATCAAAAGTTATGATAGTTTTAAGGAAACATACCCTTGAAACCCTTATTTGGAGTTTGTCCTTCTAGTTGAACTTCCTTCTAATGTATCTTGAAATTTTATCCCCTATGAGTCTAAACTTGAGAACTATAGTACTATGAAATGTTTTCTCTCTAATTCCATAGGTATTGAAAAAAATGAGTGTTCCAAATGAAAGTTATGGTAACTGTTGTTGCAGGCCATTTTGGGGAAAGGTGCAGTAATTTATGAAGGTAGTTAGAAAAAGGACCCGAAAAGGAGCATGTGTTGGAAAACAGGGAAAAGAAGCGCCGGAAAATAATAAAAAGAAGTGCGGGAAATAAGGAAATTCAAAGGAAGGAGGAAGGACATGGATTGATGAGGAAAACAGTTGGATTGTGGACCAATCGCACAAAGGAACTTAGAATCTAGAAAAACCTAATCCACTTAGGGTTAGTGGGTTAGGGTTTTGGTCATTGTTATAATGGGTTTTAGCCCATTTTTTTAATACAAATATGTGGTGTGAGATATGAGAACATTTTAGAGTGAGGAGTGATAATTTCTAGGAGTTGTTGAAATGTTTTGGAGATCTTAGAGTCAGGTTTTGAGACAAAGAGATGCATTGTAACTCAGGGTCGGGTTGCAATATATGGAGCTTAGTGTGTCATGGTCAACCTATTATGACTTCTTATGTAATGTGTGTAGTTCTATAAACTTGATGAAGAATAATAAAGCGAAGAATTCCATATCTTTGTGGACATAGCCTAGGGGGGATGAACCACAGTAAAACTTTGTGTCTATGTGTGGAATGTTTGTCTTATTTCTTGCAGTTTTTTATGATGTTATGAATAAATGAATCTGGTAGAAGTGAATGTAGCACAAACTAGAAAAATTGTGATATTTACTGCAGAATGAATCTTAATGAATGAAAATGGTTATAGAATGGTAGATCTGGATTAATGGATGTGTTAGAATGTTAGATATGATATATCTGAGGTAGAAAGAATGTATGAAATCCCCACATCAACCTCCCTTCCATAATTGTAGACATTTGTGTCCTGCAGTCACCCATAATCCATCTCAGTTGAGATGCCATTGTGCACTCTATGCACAATGTTGTATTCTGGTCTCTTGAAGGGTTGATGGTTTGAGGGGTTTTCTTGGAAACCTAAAGTAGAACCCGGGTCAACCCAAACAATCCAAAAAATTGTTTTGTTTCCAGCTGGAACCCATAAGAATGGATTGGAAGAGACTTGTTGTGAAGGATAGTGAAGAGAATTTAGTATTATAAGGGTATTTTCAAACCATGGAATCCAACTAAGAAGGATATTGAATGATGGTTGGAAAAAAAAGAGCCCAAGTTTCTGCAGAAAGACAATAGAAGTTACAAGTATACATCGTGCCAATATTTGGAAAGGTATGTATTTACTGATCTTCATGAGGCATTTTTATTTTATTTTCCAAAGTTGCTGCAAGAGTGGATATGGATATTGAAGGATACTCACCCAAATAATAAGATAAGACCAATAGAGTGGACTACTGAGAATATTGTGCTTCTAGAAAGAGTTAATAATAAATTCACATGCGTAGTCGATTTCTTTCTACATAGAATTATTGCAGTATTTATTACTGAGTTTGCAGTCGATACTACGAAATCCTATACTATTGAAGAAAAATGGTTTTTAAAGGGACCAAGAGGAAGGTATATTAGATCAATTTAAACTTGGATCAATATTTTGTTGCATGATAAAGGTGTGATGATAATGGAGCCTGGAAGATAAATAACTCAGCGCGCATGGGGAGACTGGGGGAAGCACTAAGGATGATAAGATATATGGAGAAGGATATGGGTAGAGGTAAGAAGAAGGAATAAATAGACCCCATTATGATGGATGAATAAAATATCACGGAAATAATGTATAAAGTGGAAACGACATGCAACAAAAGACCCTACCAATATAATATTAATAGTGATAAGAGAGTTATAACTGAGCGGGAGGGATTATAAAGTGATGAAGAAGAGGTAGAGGATCTTTGTGCTATGGGGAATATTGAGGAAATACTATGTGCCACATATGATAGGAAAACTAGAAGTCAAGGGTTTGATGCAGAAGAAGACTCTCCATTCCAAATCAGATTTAGTGTGGAACCCACAAATCCATGTATGACTAAGACATAAGAAAATAAAGAACCATTTACATAGCCAACAATTAGTACTAGAAGGATTTTAGTAGGTCAAGGGACCAATGGAAATTCAAGTGGAAGTACAAATTCAACTAGTAGTACTCAGTTATGTAAACCACGCAAAGGTGGTAGTAAAACAAACTTTACAATGAAATGAATAGATCCAACCATTCAGTTACCATATTTTCATGGAGAAGTTTCGAAGGACCCAGAGAAGAATTTATTTATTTGTGAAAATATTTGGGAATATAAACAAATTATAGATGAAGATAAAAAAGTGATGTAGCTTACAATCACATTTAGAGACCAAGCACTGGACTGTTATATGGGCCTCATAGTAAACAGTCCACAAGAAGCACCTACAATTGTCGCATATGTAAAGAAGGAACTAATTAATGAATTCCAATGACCAAGTTTAGAAGATCAGTATATGAACGAGATGATAGAAATGAAACAAAAGACAAAAGATTCGTTTTGGGAGATCGATTAAAATTTCAATAGATTGAAAGGTAATTTGAAATATCCTATCACAAATATGCATCATAGGAATATATTTGTTAATTCATTATTGCCACATCTAAAATATCCATTGAGGAAACATAAGTTCCATACTCAGGTTGAGGATCTACAGGAAACCTTACAATTGGAAGAGAATAAGTATAAACATGCAGATCTATCTCTAGAAGAGTTGAGACTATATCTAAGAACATGACATTTCAGTTGAATCAGAATAAAGGCAAGGATAAGAGGGAATATGTTTGGTGTACCTTATGTAGAACAAAAGAACATCATAAAAATGAGTTCCCAACATTTGCGTAGTGCTTGGGAGAAGGACCGCGAAATCCATTACCCACAGGAGGACCATGGTATGAAATATGTAGAACACATGGACATGATCCCTATCATTGTCCAATGATGAAAAATTACTAAATATTACCTAATCATACATTCTGTAATTTCTGCAAGTTTGTATGAGATGAAGACAAGGATTGTCAAACTTTGGAAATGATGAAGGAAAGGACCTCAAATGTTTATATGATGCAGGTTGAACCAATGACAGGTCCACCTATGTAGCAGTGTAATAACAGATAGAAGTTACAAATTCACCATAGTATAATAATACACAACAATATAATCAAGTACCATAATACAATACACTGCACACGAACAATGAAGGTAATAGAGGAGGATGTAGAGGAGGTCTTGGAGGAAGAATATTTGGAAGAGGTAGAGCACCAGTAATTTGTCACAATGGTCAACAACCTAGAAATTATGCAAGGGATTGTCCAATACCACCATTGACATGCATGTACTCTCATGTAGTTGATCATGATACAGAAGACTTCCCTACACTTATGAAAAGAATACAAGAAAAGAGGAATGAGAACAATCAAAATGTTTAATGGATTTCCATAGAAACTAGAGATTATGGTAAAAAGATTAATATACTTACTCGTGGTGGAACCAAAATAGGAGAAGATGCAACAAATCAGAATCAGAACCAGAACCAACACCAGTGGGTCAGGAATATTACAACACTTGAACAACATTTTGATGCACACAAGGAAAAAGAGACATTCAAGCAGGCTAGACAATAGATCTAGAATATTGCTTCTACTTTAGGTACAAATCCAGGATATGATGTACTAGTATATGATATGAATCATCTATTTGATCAGACCATCATATATCAATCTTCAGAAGAAGTAAGTAATCTAAGATATTTTTTTGTGTCTTTCTTGAAGTTGTTGAATGATAGAACATCTCTACAAGTATTACAAAGTTTGTTAGAAAAGTGAAATTATTGAGAAGAGATAAAACTAGAACATAAGACAATCAATCATGTATTGATCCAGGTGGATATTGGTGGCCACCCTCCTATTCCACTTGTACCCACACCATTGTTTCTTTCGATTTTTCAGTTTCCTTAATTGTAGCACAATTTACTATTTTTAGCATCTTTTCGAGTCCTGAACTTCCGGAGCCATTTTGAGGCCCTAAACGACATTTTTGGGCATGAATGCTTCGACGCATATGAGTCTATTTTGGAATTGATATTTATTATCAGCAATGTACTCCTCAAATAGATATTTCTAACGATGTATCATGTGTGTCAAACGAAGATAGTCTGCCAAAGTTATGACCCCGGGAAATTGATGTACCAATTTACCCCAACGGGGCCCATATTCTGTCATTTTATCTCCTAGGGTTAGGTTTTTGGATGTTAAGGGTTTTCCATTGTTTCTCAATAATATATAGTCCTTCGAGCCTCATTGTGGCACATATTTCATAGGCCAATAGCTACCACATCTCTTCTCAGAGATAAGCTACTAGCACCCAAGATATTTTATTTCCATTCTATCTGTAAGCATATTTCAATCATTTGTTGTTAATGAAATGAAGTTTTACTTCTGCTGCATATCCGCGTTTATGTGTATTTATTTATTTCATTGTGTTCTTGCATAAATCTGGATTAGTGGTATCAGAGCAGTCTCCTCTTTCTTGATCCTTCTTTGCATGTCCCCAACGAGATCGGGGTATAAGGAGTTAGGGCTCAATCTGGTTGAACCATTGGAAGATCAGCCTCGCAAACCCCGACGACTGCTCATGGGGGAAGAAAAGAAAGATGAGGGAGTAGAAGATCCTATCAAATTATCTCTCAAGAAGGCCCTTGAGAAACAAAGGAACTCGATGATGGACAACTTTGCCCAAATCCTTCAACGGTTGCCCACTAGCAGCGCATCTACATCCAACAGCCACTCTGGAGACACCACTCCTTTTAAGGTACAAGTAAACTTTTACATTCCCATATTTGAGGG
>CBVK0102844504.1:0-14532 GCA_900067695.1 Picea abies
TGCTTAGTGTTGGGGGAGCATTGAAGTGGTTAGAGGGAGTTATGGATATCCCACCTTATTTTAAGGATTATTTCTGAGAAGATGAAATCAAGGATTCAAATCATATCTCATGACTCCATATTAGGTAAACGCAATCACAACTTATGAAGAAAAATCCTCAACCATTTCATGAATTACTTCATGATGGTTAAGCATCCAAACTCCTATATAATTATTGCATTGCAAGGTGAAAAGGGAGGAAATCCATGAGAGCATCATAATTCTGATCTTGAGACATTCAAGAGAGGGTTGGATATGAGAGCTTGGAAGAGTTGTTGCAGTGTCAATGTTGGATTGTAAGTTCTTCACTATGGATTTCTGTTAATATGTAAATTGGCCTATTTCTCTAGTAAAGGTAACAAAATGTTCCAAATATTCCTTACCACACGGGGGATTCACCTTGTGGATCAATAAATTATCACATTCATTCATAAAGGGGGGTTTAAAATTGTGGAAAATAAAGACAATATATTGTAGGTATTGGGGTGACAGTGGGGTTGGGTGGGTGTGGGGAGTAGAGTATTAGGGGGTTTATTGGTATAGGAGGGTATAAGAAGAGGTGTCTAGTATAAATAGTTTTCATTTTTATTGGAAATATGTATTGAGATGGGGGTTCAAAAAAATGATTTTGGGAGGTATTTATGAATAAGTAGTGAAATTAAGGGTATTATTTAATATCCCATGAATGCATATGTTATGTGATAGGTTAATTGAGTCAAGATTATGTTCTTTATAAAAATATGCAATGTGAATAGTAGGAGGGTCCATAGGGGGTACTAGATAGACCAAAGGAAGTTAAGTACACAAAGGTGTCTAGTGTACTAGGTGTTGGGTGTTGCCATGTGGGAAGGGGGAATTTTGAAGTGGGCCACATGCCTCCTACAAAATATTACAATGATGCAATAATGGAGGTCATATGCACTTGTTTCCACTTGAATATTATCATGAAGGAACAATACTCTACCTCCCATTCTCTTATATTGATTATATATTCCCTAGTTTCAATAATGCATTTCTCCATGATCCTATTATTCTCTTTCAACCAAATTTCAAACTCTTCTTTCTAGTGATTCCATTGTAGAGTCAAGTGCGTGTTTTTATAGTTATTTTTTCCATCTCCTTTTCACATTGATTTGTGTATTTTTGTAGGTCCTTAAAATAATAAAGGATGCAATATTCATTGATTGTGGCAATTGCAGTGTGTCATAGCTACACTTGAACAAGGATAAAGGGAACCCAAGACAAAAATTCCCAATGTTGGTTTAGTTTTTATCCTCTTCTACCATAAATACAAAATACCATCTACATCTCACGTGACATGAATTAAATAGTCCATTTGTGAATTCATACCACATGAAGGATATGTCTCTGTCTTTGTAACATTCATTATTGCACCGAATGAGGAAGGGTGATTAGGGTATGAGGAAATGCGACATCAAATGATTAATTTTCTTCTCACCTTTTTCATGGTAAGGTACATGTTGGAGTGAGAGGCTCCCTCTTTAATGATATTCATGGTTAGGGGTGGGAGGGGGAGGGGTGGTAGGAGGGGACGTGGGGGTGGGGAAAGGGGTGAATAATGAGATTCCTTACTCATTTTTTCTTAGATAACCTTCACAAAGGATAACCCCTCGTATTTGATTACTTCTTCACCTTTTAGTTGAGGTTGTGAAGGACATGATAAAATTTTATTATGTCAAATTCCTCCCAAATAAATAATACTCATTGGAAGAGTCTAGCAAGAGAAAGGTTGAGTAGGAGAGTCTGGTGATATAGATATCCTATGATGATCATGGAATCAACAATCACTATTACTTTACAAACTCATGTTTGTTTAAGAGTAATGAGGTCCTACAAAAGAGTGAGCAGTTTTTCCTCATTATTCATGGTGATACCAAATCCTAAGCATATTTGATGTCCTTTATTCATTTAGGTTCATATGCAATCCACCCATGAACCCCCTTAACCTACCTCCATTTCATATCACTATTATGTTATGAACACTATGATCTTAGATTTATATATTTTTTCAATAATTTTTTTATTTGAATCATTCACTAGTACCATGGACGTATTATTGATTATGAAAATATAGGAGGCATGTGAGAGGGAGAAATTCTCACACCCTATTTTGAAATACATGCATTCTCTCTTAATGGATGTTGGCCTTCTCAATTTTCATGAGGAGGTCACATCCCTCAAGGGAACAATTATTTTATAATGTTGTTGATCCATCATTGGGATCATGACCTACATGCATTTAGGGTTATGTTAGATGTGGTACAACCCCACTTATGAGGTTATGCATTTCATTACAAAATTATCAAGGAGGGGATAATTATGTTTGATAGTGATATTAAGACGTGTAAATAATCTAAATCACCCTTGGAGGTTGATAAATTGATAAAGGTCCACATAAAATGATTCACTCATCCTTAATATGACGAACCATGAAGACTTAAAACAAACTAATGATGTGTGCCTAAATTCATATACATACTCCAAGAACTATGGATTGTTAGTTCATTGTATCCTATAAAAAAATCACTAAAATATTAAATTATCTTGATGTTTTTTCAATATATATTATATATTGTAATAATTGAAATTGATAAAATGAATAAAGAAATTTAAAATTCATATAAAAAAAATGCAATATAAAGTGTTAGATCGCCTTGATGTTTTTTCAATAACTTATATATATTTTCATAATTTGAATTGATTAAATGTATTAAGAATCTTAAAGTCCATATAAAACACAATTTAATGTATTGGAATGGATAAAATGGATAAAGCATCGTAAAATCAATATATAACAAGATGTAATGTATTATATTAGGGATGCATATGTTTTGGTATATGTCACATCCCCATAGTGTGTTTAGCCAATATTGTGAATGTGCACCTCTTGAGGGTGTGTGACATGGTGATGTTTCTCACTTGGTTATTTGGAAAGACCAAGGATACTTCATCTAGACTACACCTATTCACCTAGAGCATACCCATACTTTGTTCTAGGTTACCGACGAGTCACACTCCTACTCTAGTGCAACTCTTGTATGCTTAGACAATTGTTAACTATTTAAAACTTAGTAATATATAAGCATACATCCATGAACATGAGAAATCAAGAGAATGATTGTGGAACAAACAAAATAGATACACAAAAATAGTTTGGGTGACATGAACCGTGCCTAACACTGGACTAAGTCTTTTTTATTGTGAAACAATTACAATATGAAAATTTGCGTCTTAGTTTACAACTTGGCGGAGTCACACGACTTGCCTCACCTCACCAAGAATCTCATAAACATATTCATCACACTAATACTCTTTTTCGCAATCGCCTTCACAACCTCCTATAGTGCACCTCAGATGTGCCCTCAACCACAGACTTGCTCTCTCTTCATTTCTGTAGACTTCAAAGATTTTAGTTCTGCCTCACACATGCCTCTGATACAACCGTGTTTCCATACTTCGCTGAGAATGGCCCAAAAGGAGGTCACCCCACTCTATCCATCGAATCCACCTCAAGGAAGCACAAGTTATTACATGTGGAGTTACTTGGCTCCTTGAGGGAGATCACCCCTCTTCGTTTAAGCCTACCTCTGAATTATGAAGCTCTTCTTACTCTCTTCCCAGCTTACCTCCTTGGTTGTGCTCCCTTGTTCCTTTATAAGCACAAATCCATGCAAATCATCATGTCTCTATGCCCATGGGTGATATGAACCATTGGTTCACCAGGAAAAAAAAAATTTCAAAGTCGGGTTGAATCCTCATGTGGGAACGTTCGAGAGGCTTTCTCAGTCGACCCACTAAATGTTTTGTTCCTTCATATGATCGACCTGCCAAAATATTTGCCAACGCCCCCATCTGTCTAATCAAATAATTGTCTTTGGTGTGCATGTCTCTTAGGTGAGTGTATACAACTCACCTAAGTGTGCCCCCCATGCCTTAGTTTATTTTACTTCATTAGTGGACTGCCCAAATATTTCCTTCAACTCTTCATCAAACTGTCTATCATCTGACTTGTGTTGCAAGGAATCTTGGGTGGAGTCTCCCCTTGGCATGTCGCATGCCCAAGGAACCCAAATTCTCCCCATATATGAAGACTTCATTTATTCAAATACATTTAGTGTCTTTCCTACCCAATTTCCTCTATTTCGGTCTGTGGTGGAAGTGCACACACTCAGGCTTGGAGCCCATGTCCTTACATCCTCCCCCACTCCAAGTTGTTTCCTCCCTCATTTAAATCCACATAAATTTTTTGTCTCCAAGCCTCTGGCTAAACTCATGCCTCCATCTGTGTCTAAGTCTGTTGGAAACACAAAATTCTATCAAATTGGAAACCCCAAGTTTCTAGCTTGCACTGCAATCATCTACAAACTGTGCAACCATCCACATTTCCCTCTTCCCAAAGTTGTGTGTGACCAAAAATATATTCTATGATGGAAAGGTGACTCTTCCCCAAATTTTTCCACAATGTCTAAGTGGCCACTACCCTCCTATGACGACCACACTCTATTTTCTTGTTGTTGTTTCCTCAACTACTACTGCAACCTCAACCAAAAATTCAAAAATGTCTAAGTGTTTAACTTCTATAAACTTGCTGCTACATCGATAATTCAACCAACTCTTCCATGTCTCCGCACACTACATGCCTCAATTCCTGCACTGGTTGGGTATCTAGTCCAACCATCATGTCCAATTCTTGAAATGTGCATTTCCATGTTCAAAATTAACCTTTTTTGTCTACATCCCTGTCACTCCATCCAACTCCAAATACTAATACAAGTTTCCATCCTTGCCTCACTCATGTTGCCATCATTCGATCTTCGTTAAGGAGATCCTCCACAATGTCTAAGTGTTTCACTTCAAACCTACTGGTGCATTTGTACTCTGGCTTCCTTCCGCAATTAAGTCCATCCGCACAATGATATCAAAAAAAGAAAAGGTCACCCCTCACCTTGTTGTACTATGGACTCACCCCAAAACAAATTCATCTGCATAAACTTGACTCCATTGTCCACCTCATGGCACAACTAGTCAATCTATGCACTAATAATTGCACATATAAACTATATTTTCCCCACTACTTCATCACAAATCCATGATGCTACCTTTACCTCTCTATGCCTTGGAATGGTTATGATTCACCCCCAACCATGCTTTCCAAAGAAAGATAAAATCCCATGCCCAAGTGATCTCTTCATGATGCAATTTTCCTATCTGCACAATCCTCCGAATGAAGGCAAGTCCTCAACTCACCTTGTATCATCAAGTCACCTATTTTAAACTCAACATATGTGATGAGTGTGGAAAACATTCCCACACTCCTCAAAATGTCCCAACGGATTTTTCAAAGTGATCCAGGTAGAATGAGTCACCTTAAAGAACTTCCATGGCTTAGGTATGTTCGAACCAATACTCTTCCAACCTCAACCAATGGCCCTCCTGGATCTCTAAGTCATAGTGAAATGATCTAAAATACACCAAGGTGTGTTATGCCTCATCCAATGTCCCATACCAAAGGCGAGAAAACACCACCCAAGTCACCTAGTCTACATTCTTCCCATTCATGTTGACGACCAACAATTATTGGTCGACTTCTTCTTTGACTCCATCCATCTCTTACAATGAAGTTTCCTTGCACCTCCTCCAAGTGTCCAAACTCTAATACTTTCATTGCGATTTTCAAGTCATTGAATGACCCTAAAAATATGTATAAGGCACCAAGCACCAAGGTTCCTTAGTCATCCTCTCAAACTCTACATGTTTAGACTTCACTGCCAACTTCACCGCAATGACATGTCTAATGCACCTCATCAAAGAGTTAGGTAGTTTTTATAATACCTCCATGGATGCATCCAAATATTCCTAAGTCCACCATAGGACTCATCAAGTAAGTCTCCCCTAATATATCCACACACTCTCCCAACCAAGATGTCCCAATTGTTACAAGACTTATTCGAATCTGCAACACTTGAAGTCACCCTCAAGTCTATTGATTTTAACCATGGAAATGGATTGCACTTGAACCACCAGTTCATATAACTTCCCTTCAAAGAAATCACTAAAACACTTAGGAAATAAAATAACTCAAAATCAACCATACCTTTCCAATGACATCCTTGGTTGCACCCATGGTTCAAGTCTGTTCCATACCTTTCCAATGACATCCTTGGTTGCACCCATGGTTCAAGTCTGTTTTCATGGCCCTTCACTTTCCCAAGCAACCGAATCTATACATGAACTCTCCTCAATCAATGTCTGTAGCTCAACAAACCTACAAGACCTTTGCTACAATAAAAGGATAAGTTCATCCATCCACTTTAGAAATCTGTCTAAGTTCCAAACTTTACATGCAACTAGCCAAACTCATCTCAAACGTCTTGCCATCTCCACACCTTGACTAATTCTTCTTCAAGGCACCATGCACTCACTACCCGAATGTCAAGTCATACTGCTGCTAACTAACTATTGTAACTCTACGAAGAGATACCTAATTTGAAGGTTGTGGTATACTCACTTGTCCAACAACCCAACTCACTTTAGCTAATGTTTTCAATAATGCACGATAAACATACATCATGATGGAAATGTTCCCAACCAACTGCCTATTGCAAAGCTTCTTTAGGTCACCCCAGGTCATCCAACACACCCAAGTGCTTCAACTTGATGTGACCCAGAACTTCTACCCTTTGAAATAAATTCTATGATCACCCTCTATGTTTTCTTATGTGATCACTTCTCAGGTCATATCTACAACAAGTCATGCAACAAATCCTGCATTCAACTGCCTTTCCCAGGTTCTCAATTCACCCAACAAAATTTTCACCTAGTCTCTCCAAGGTTTGCACAATAGGTTCGACATTGAATTCCATCACACATCAAAATAAATTCTATGATCACCCTCTATGTTTTCTTATGTGATCACTTCTCAGGTCATATCTACAACAAGTCATGCAACAAATCCTGCATTCAACTGCCTTTCCCAGGTTCTCAATTCACCCAACAAAATTTTCACCTAGTCTCTCCAAGGTTTGCACAATAGGTTCGACATTGAATTCCATCACACATCAAACCAACCGAGTATACCCAAACTGTCTTTGTGATCAAGTATACAACAAGTTTTGTGATGAATTTTGCGATGATTTTTGCAATCACCCACCTTTTCCAAGAACTTCATATCACCACAAACTTTTCTCTCAGCCTGTACAAGGTGTGTTCCTAGCTCAACCTCCCACCGCACCATCAAACAAACCTCTATCATAAGTGTGATGCAAATTTTTCTATGAACCTACTGGCTCCACTGAACGATTCACCTAGTCTGTGAATGTTCCCACTGAACTGTCTTCTCATCAACCTGTATTCTAAACAAGTTCTCCCTCTCGATAACTGTTTTGAATGTAGTAGTGGTGAAAATCCAAATATTCTCTGATACCATCTATCATGTCCCCACAGTATGCCTATACAATATTGTGATAGTGCACCTCTTGAGGGTGTGAAACATCATGATGTTTCTCACTTGGATCCTTGGCAACACCAAGGATACTTCATCCGAGTAGGCCTCTTCACCTAGAGCAAACCCACACTTTGTTATAGGCTACTGGTGACTCATACTCCCACTCCAATGCAATTCTTGTATACTTAGACAATTGTTAAAAATTTAACACTTAGTTATATATAAGCATACATCCATGAACATGAGAAACAAAGAGAAAAAATGTGGAACAAACGAAAGACATACACATAAATAGTGTGGGAAACACAAACCGTTCCTAAAACCTGACTACGTCTTTTTTATTGTCAAACAAATAAAATATGAGCACTACCGACTCAGTTTACAACTTGGCAGAGTCATACAACACACCTCACCTCACTAAGACACTAATACACATATTTTTCACACCAAGACTCTCTACTGCAACCATCTTCACAACCTCCTACGATGCACCTCAAATGTTCCCTCAACTGGAGGCTTGCTATCTCTTCATTTCTGCTGACTTCACAAATTTGGGTTCTGCCTCACACATGTCTCCAATAGACATGTGTTTCCAAACTTCCCCAAAATCATCCCAAAAGGAGGTGAACCCACTCTATCCATTGAATCCACCTCAAGGAAACACAATTCCTTCCATGTTGAATGACTTGGCTCCTTGAGAGAGCTCGCCCCTCTTCGTCTAAGCATTCATTTGAACTTCAAATCTCTTCTTGGTCTCTTCTTAGTTTCCCTCCTTGGTTGTGCACCCCTATGCCTTTATAGGTTTCGATCCATACTAAGCATCGCGTCCCTATTCCCATGGGTGAGCTGACTCGTCGGCTCACCAAGTCACAACCCTTCACAAAGTTGGGTCGAATCCTCATGTGGTTACATTCGGGTGGATTTCCTAGCCAACGCATCAAACACCTCATTATGTCATTAGAATGACCCACCAAACTCTGATTCGATGGCTCCTAGTGCATGATAATTATTCAAAATCAACAAGGCTTAGAAGGTATTTCCACATTTACTAAAGGGAGTGGGTTCCCTTAATTGGATTGTTTAATTTCTTAAGTTTGTAAATTAAATTTTAGGAGTTAGAATGAGATTGAATAATGTGAAGATCTCAAGAATTTTAAATGTTTAGAGAGATATTAGGAATAATGAGTGATATTTGAGATATGTTGAGGATTTTATGGATCTAAAATATCCTATGGATTTGTTGATGGAAGATTTTGTGGATCTGAACCAATTTTGGTATCAGAATCCTTTCATTTTAAATATGTACGCCTGAGGGAATGAAAGGGGTTGGAATTAGATAGGTCCAGAGAAGAGCAAAGGAGGTGAGTGTGTGTGGAAGAGCCTAATCTGTCCAAAAGGTTGTATGAAGGCCAAATAAATGTAAATTTGGCCACAGACAGTGGGAGCCTGTGTGAGAATTAGAAGAGTGAAGATTATTGTGTGAACAATTTATTATTTCTGGTGCATAATATTGAGGTTTGTTTTGAAGATAAATTGTGTGTGGATCAATGAAATTAAGCTTCTATGAGTTATGGTTTTATTTCCTTATAGTTTGGGAACAATCTATTGAGTTATAACCCATTTATAAATAACAAATGTAGATTCTTTGTGCATGGAAGAATCTGCTTAAGCCTTGTTGACATGATTTTGTAATCTATTTCATTTGTTGAAGAAGAATTGAGTTTGATTTCATTCATGGATTGAGAAAATCAATACCTCTTTGTAGGCATGGAAGGAGACAACATCCCAGGGTTAGATCGATCTAATTTGATCATTGTTAAACAATTAGATCAATGATCTAAATCAAAATCCTAAGGAAATGATGAAATTTCTAAGTTTCCCTAACAAGGATTCATGATCATTGGATCATTGGGTAAATGCATCAGAACTGTAGGATCAAATCCATATCCAAGTTGGAATATTGTATTAGAGTGATCGAGGGAAGGATCGATTCATCGATCTAAAGTGATATCTATGGTGGAAATATAATCTCACACCATAAGTGGCTTAAAATTTTAATAAAGAAGTAACCTCGTGAAGTGGCAATTTAATTACCACCCCAGGGACATGTGTTGGCAGGTTAGGGTAGCTCACCCCCTAGCAAACATATTTGGATACCATTGTCAAATGCCTGAGGCATTGTAAATAAATACCAGTTTCCCAAAAGTGGTAAATCACGGTTGTGTGTGAGGAGTAGCTATGGGTATGGTATATGGTCGCTTAGGGAAACTAGTGCCATATTAAACTTGAAACAAGGAATCAGAAGGGGAAAAAATTGGTTGAAACGTGCTAAGTCTATTATAATGGTTCTATAATTATAGTGAAGGATCTTGGCACATATTAAAGGGTGTTAAGACATTGATGAGATTATTGAAGAAAATTGACTCCTGGAGATACGAGAAGAGAATTGGAACTCTGCTAAAAGTTGAAATTTGACCAATATTTGACTAGTGTATAGTGAGAATTCTAGATTCAATATAGTTGAAGACTCGATTAAATTTTGAAAAGATTCTGGTATTGTAAATATGTACTCATATAGGATATTTAGAACTTGGTTTTATCCTAAGGAATGAGTATATTTATGAGCAATAAAAACATTTATATACATACAGAGTTCATTTATACTCTCTAACCTAGGAATTAGACCTAGTAGGTTATCATTGTGGTATCAAAGTGCAATTTTGCTCATTGGAAATATTAACAGGTTTAAATTTCTCATTTGAATATAGTAGGGAATTGAAACTATCACAAAAACACTAATGTAAATGAAAGAAAGGATATAGTCAGAACCTATAGAGGTTGAAGCAAATAAGTTTGACGTCTTAGGATTGTAGTTTGATCAAGATATACCAGGTAAGATGATCTTCACATTTTGATTTGAAATAGTAACAATGGAAAATGATGTGGTGACAAGATTATACTGCCAAAGGAACCATGGAAAAGATAGAAGAGTAAGATAAAACTCTTGAGAAAGAGTGGTAGCAGAAAAAACCTCACAACATAAGGGAGACTCCAGTGCAGTGGAGTAAAGAAGTAAGTTTAACAGAGGAACTCATAAGAGTAAGGAGGGTTACAAGTTTGACGTGAATCCAGCCAAGGAGCAAGGCTAAAAAGGAATGTTGGGAACAAGCTCTTGAAGAAGATCTTGCAGGAAATGAGAGACAAATGTATGTGTTTGACCACAGGTAGTAGCAAAAAATTATTGTGATGGGAAATTGTAGCTAGAAGGCTGTGAGAGTGAAAGCTCACATAGGTAGAAGTTTGTGACGGGTAGAGAATTACAACAACGAGTGTTGTAGATTCTTTCCAACTGATATCGAAAGTGGAGAACAATGGAAGTTCTCAGGAGAATGTGAGTAGAGTGAAGAATCCAAGTGAGGAGTTGTTGGCCCTTGGGTATGGAAGTAAGCAAAGATTAAGGCAGAAAAGGAAAAACGCAAACTGCGCAGAAGACACAGTGACTGATACTGGGTCGAAGTGAGCAAAAGAGTAGAAAAGATGGAGTGAAGTAAGAGAAAGAAATTCGTTGGATGTGGAGACTGAGGATGATAGATTAGCAAGGAAGACAAATCGTGGACAACTCAACAAGTGGAAAAAGCCACCATTGGATGCTTTGGAGCACCACGCGAGAAAGAAGGAAAGACAGGCTGGCGAAGCCTTGAAAACGTGGGTTAAGTTGACCTAGGTTTTTAGAAACCTAGGGTTTTTGTATCTAGAGTTTTGACACCTAGGTTTTGGCCTAAATTTGTCGGTGAGTTATTGTAATGTATAAAGGAAGGTCAAGAGGACTTGGGAGGGGTTTTTTGGCTAGATGTGATGATGAGCGATTGTTTTTATTGAGAGAAGAGTATTGTGTGGTGAGAAGAGTCTGTGTTGTAAGATCTTCAGCTGGGTGCGAAGATCAACCCTGCAGCTAGGTGCACAGGGAAGGGAGATAGAGGAAAGAGAGAAGAGAAGAGAGAAGAAGATATATCTGCAAGCCAAGAACATAGATATAACTATATGATTTATATAATATCAAGAAACACAATTCTGTGGACACAGCCCTAGGGAGAGGGTGAACCACATATATCTTGTTGTTGTGTGGTGCATGTTGTGTTCTTTGTCTTATAATTTCTCTACTATT
The DNA here is from genome assembly GCA_900067695.1 of Picea abies. Lineage (NCBI taxonomy): Eukaryota > Viridiplantae > Streptophyta > Pinopsida > Pinales > Pinaceae > Picea > Picea abies. The sequence goes on from CBVK0102844504.1 coordinate 11,670, forward strand.
GCATTAGTATGTTAGATATGATATATAACTATGTGAAGTATGTTAATACTTGATAAGAATAACTAGGTTTCTATGTGTTGTTGTCGTATTGGATCCACTTTACATTTCCTCTGGTTGTAGACATCTATGTCCTGCAACCCCCTATAGCTACTTTGGGTGAGATTGCATCTGCTTCGCAGGTGTTTTTGAAAGGGCCAACAGTTAGGGATTATTGGTCCGCCATTAGAGCTGAACCCTGGGTCTGCCCCTGTGCCAATAGAGACAACTGGCGGCAAAGAACCAAGAGGTACCAACACTGCAAGATCGCAAAGGAAGCACAAATTGGCTCAAGATACAGCTTCGGGAAGCACAATATATGATTGTGCAACTGCGCGAAGTGCAGAGGATGATGGAGGAGGAGAACATGAAAAAACTACAAGACGCATGGAGAAGTCTGGGAGAAGGTCCATGTGCAGGAGATACATGATGGGTGGACCCTTGTTTTGTATTCTCAGAAGTGAGCAGGAGATACATGATGGGTGGACCCTTGTTTTGTATTCTCAGAAGTGACGTATGCTTTGATAGTTTTCCCTGTTTGTTGTGAGAATTTTCACATTCTCAATGTGACGCAGACCCCCAACACTCAGGCTGAGATCCACTCACAGAATCATTCAAATATCCTTGAGCCAAAGTGAATCTTTCAGATCCCTATCGGAACCTTCAACGAATCGATCCATAGGTTCTTCTGAAGCCCCCTTATGTGAACATGGACAAGCATCTTTCGCAATTCACAATCTCGCAGATTGAGGCACTGAGCTCTCGTGTTCTTTTCCTACGAAATCCTGAGATGCGATAGTCAGTGATACTCTAACTTCCCTTTCACACTTCTCACAACTCACAACCTCATGAGTTGGAGAGTAGAGCCTTCATGCTCCTCCTTTTCGAAATCCCGAGATGTGATAGGGCAACTATGGGTTGATCCCTCGATGTGCGAGTATACACCACCTGTCACCCTTGCGGTCCCCACCTGACAGATGTGCCACACATTCACATGAGCTCTCGTCTCTCGCCACTTCACAACTCCTCCAATTGAAACTGACTCCTCTCAAACCTCGAGCTCCCGAAGTTTCGAATTCCCGAAACTCCACGCTAATTTCTGTCGCAACTCACAACTTTGGGAATTTCATTCCATTGTGCTCAAATCCTTGTCATCAGGGTCCCCGAAATGCCAAAATGACACTTTCCACAGGGTTCATGACTAATAAGTCTCCGTTCGATCCAACACTTAACCTCTCTGCAACTCTCTTGGATCCTATGGTCCTCGCTACTTCGCGAATTCTCCATAGAGGATTCCAACTGTTAGTTTTCTCCTGGATAGCTTTTGCAAAATGAACCAATGTTCTCCTTTCCAAACTTTACTTCCACTGGATGATTTCAACCCTCGTTTCCCTTTTAAGTATTTGAATCTCCACCTCCCTTTGAAGTGTTCAAAGGTGTTAACCCTCCTGATCTTTCTCTGGCAATTTCAAGCCTCAAAAGGACTCTTGCACGCACTCCTTGCGGAAATCTTTCAAATACTCCTGAGTATTCAACCTTTCAATTATGTGCACTCCCTGCAACAACAATATTTCCCTCCTCAACCTTAGTAGATAAGTTCTAAGGCCTTGACTAGCTTGCGCACACCTTGCATGGCTTTTGTGCTTCTCTTTCACTTCTTCTGGAATGAGAACAACAATATCCCTCCTGAGCTTTCAGAGATAAACTCTGAAATCTTTGTCAATGCACTCCTTGTGGACATTTCACTGCACTCCTTGTAGGAACTTCTCTCACTCAGGAAGAGAAACAATTGAAACCCATTCTCTCTCTCTCTCTCAGACTTCAAACATTCAACATGAAATCATTCATACACACAGTATTAACACAAAGGAATAACTAGAGAGAATAAACGACTGTAAGCATACCATTCACCATGTATAGACAGAAAACATCATAACACCATGAAATCTGATTCAAAGCTTCATATATTAATTCAAAGATCCTGTACATGGGTCTTTCTCTGCAACTCTCTGCTTCTTCTCTATGCTAATGATACAATTACTACAATGATACAATGGTGAGGGTGTCTATATCCGTTTTCCCTCCTACTCTCTAAACTGTCTAATCTTATTAATTCAAACCTACCTACTTTCATTAACTATGCATAAATTCCTATACATTCTATAGATGAGAGTGAATCTCTCATGATCTGTTTACAATATGCAAGTACGCTTCCCCTTAATCATTACATTAATGTTTCAAAAACATTCCAAAACGTGAAAAATGTGTGTTGCACTTTCTAGCTGTCTTTCACCTCCACGCTCGCTTGACCATTTACGATGCTCCTGCATCATACTCCCTTGCTTGAAAATTTTCATGAACTCCTGTTCATGAGCTCTTACACGGTCTATCCATGCTTCTAAATTTCTGCTTCATCTTCCCAGTTGGCATCTTCAACTAGATGTCCCTTCCATTTGACCAAGTATTCAAAATACTCCTTCCTCCTGGTATCTGAGATGGTAAGTGATATATAAATGTTGTGTTGTTCTTGTATTCGATTCACTTGATATTCCCTTTGGTTGTAGACATCTCTATCCTGCAACCCCCGCATAGTTTCTTCAGGTGAGACTGCATCTGCCTCGCAGGTGTTTCCAGAAGGGCCAGTAGTTAGGGCTTGTTGGTGTGCTCGTGGAGATGAACCCTAGGTCTACCCCTGTGCCAACAAATGGTTTTGTTTCTAGGACAAGAATCTTCTTGAGGGAATTTCAAGGTGGTTTCCAGCAAAGATAGAGATTCAAAAGTTGATAGAAGATCAAGAAAAGGACTTCGCTGAAGCCCAAAACAAGAA
>CBVK0102844531.1:0-12273 GCA_900067695.1 Picea abies
TCTCCTGGTCCAGCTTCCAATGGATCATTATTATTAATTGCTCAAAAGTGCTCAAAAACATGTCTTACAATGCTCAAACTAACAAACTGACTGCTCCAATTGCTTCCCAGCATCCCAAAACCCCTGTTTGGGCTCTTTCGGCACCTCAATCGATCGAAAAATGAAGAAGTTAGGCCTCCTGGAAGTCTCCCTCTTCAAGCTTGTTGTCTCTGGTTCTACAATTCGCACCCCTTCTCTCATGAACCTGGCTCACACGCTCATTTAAGCGCAAAAACCCAGCACCGGGCACAACTGCGCCAACGATGCAAACCGTAGGACGGTTAAGGGCGCGCCAGCCCCTAACCGCCTCGACACCTGGGCACGTGGGTCATACGACCTCGGGCTATGGCAAAAGCACTTAACCGTTACAAAACCGATTCATAAACCCCGCGCTCCTGGTCGAGGTCACATGGCAATAATAAAAACCGTGGTTTATAGTTCCCACGCGAACGGTTACAACCACATACATTTTATATTAAGGTTACATGCTTTTGAAATGAAACCACGGGCTATGTAATATAGACCCCGCGCGTTTCCAACTGTCGACTATATAACACGGTCATATTACAATGCTAACAACCACGGGTTATGTGCTATAAACTCTGCGCGCCACACATTAACACCGCACCCATATAATATGGTCATATGTTATGTATAGGACCACGGGTCGGGGCTAAGCCCCGGCCCGACCTCCGTCCGTTTTAAACAACAAGCAAACTTAAATAGATATGCGTCAATATACATAACAAGGCACATGGCGCAACCCAACGGTTGGTCGGAGTTTGTTAAGACTATGCAGTGTGGGAGGTCCAGTGGTCGAACCCCGCGGACTCCCAATAATTTTACAACAACCATTAACCAGTCATCGAGTGACACGTGGCGCCCATGGATTGGACCACATGTCCTCACATCATTGGCCACACAATTGACACGTATCACTTCCCGATTCATTCAATCATCAACCAATAAACAACTGCCACATCATCATCGTACGATCTGTACGACCCTGCCACATCATCATCATACGGTCTGTACGGCCCTGCCACGTCAGACCGTATGGACTGTACGGACAAGTACAGTCAGCATCAAACTTTTTGCCTGTTTGGCTTGGTGAATAGATCGTGGTATCTTCTCCATACGACGTCCATTTGACAAAGTAAATATACCGTCGGAATCAGGAAGACGAGACAGACACAATGGCACTGTTTTCGTTGCATTATGAGCACTTTGAAAATTGAGCAAAATTTGATCCCCTGATCAATCAAAAATGCATATAACCTTGGTTGTGGCCACCTTACAGTCTTTGGTGATTTTGAGCTTGTTGTGAACCTTGTATGTAAAATATAGTCACCTAGCAACAAGTTGCTTAAACATTATACCCAAGTTGTTTGGATGCTCATTTCAAACTTGTTATCATTTAACATCACTCATGTTAAGTGGGAACTCAATTCAATGGTTGATAGGTTAGCAGTGTTTGCAACATCCCCTACCTGACAACTTTTTCCCCAAATACCTGATTGCACGTTTCAATCTTTATATCGTCCTCATATCCCTGATAACATGGAATCATGGTAGGTATTCCCAAGCAATGAAGCCATTTACAATTTCATACAAAATGACCCATTTAGGCCCAAGGAAATCATATCCATTGAAGATGATCGATTTCCTAAGGGCCTGACTCCTCTTGAAAGTTCATTTTCGTTGAGTGATGTAAGCAACAAAGAGATGCATAAGGAAGAGGAGTTGAAAAGGAAAGTGGGTGGTACCACTTTCTTGAACCTTGGGACACCTGAATCTCCAAAAATTGTTAAACTAGGTGCCCGATGTTCTGGCGAAGAAAAGGCAAAATTCAAAGAACTACTCCATGAATTTCAAGATGTTTTTGCATGGTCATACGAGGATCTTCGTGGTTTTGATCCCGTTCTTATACATCGTGCCATTCGTATAAAGGAAGGGGTAAAACCTGTTAGGCAAAAACAAAGACCAATTAACCTTGCACTCAAAGCTACTATTAGGAAAGAGTTGGAAACATTATTGAAAGTTGGTATCATCTTTCCAGTTAAGTATTCTGAATGGGTTTCAAATCTGGTCCCAGTTCGAAAAAAAAATTGGTCAGATAATATTGTGCGTTGATTTCTGCGCATTGAATAGAGCGAGTGTTAAAGATCATTTTCCTCTCCCTAATATGGAAATGATTTTACAACAAGTTGCAGGGTCACTAATGATGTCATTACTTGATGACTTTTCTCGCTATAAACAAATCAAAGTAAAAAGGATTGATAGATATAAAACCACTTTTACTACACGCTAGGGCACATTTGCTTATGAATGTATGTCTTTTGGGTTGTCTAATGTTGGTGCCACTTTCCAAAGAGCTATGCAAATAGCTTTTGATGATCTGATCGATAAAATTATCCAAGTTTATGTCGATGATTTGACTGTTTATTCAAACAACCAGTTCGATCATTTTGGTCATCTTAGAAATGTTCTCATGCATTGCAGAAAATTTGGTATTTCTTGAAATCCTTCCAAGTCTATTTTTGGTGTTACTAAGGGTAAGCTCCTCAATCATATTGTTTCTGATTCAGGAATAAGCATAGATCCAGAGAGTATTGGTGCTATTCTAAATCTTCTTGCCTCCACTTCCAAGAAAGAAGTCAAGGCTTTCATGGGAATTATCAATTTTGTCCATAGGTTTGTTCCTGATTTTGTCGTCATGGTTAAACCAATTCATAATCTTCTGAAGCAAGATCGTTCTTTTTGTTGGAAAAATGACATTGAAAAGGATTTCCTTGGGATTAAGAAAGCAATCAGCTCCGCACCTGTTTTGGCGAAACCGTATTTTGAGAAAGAATTTATCATATATACCAATACCACCGAGGAAGCAATTTTCGTTATCCTCTTACAAAAGAATGATCAAGAAAATGAAAAACATGTATAGCATACATGAGCCAGAGTTTATCAGACGATGAAATCAAGTACTCGTATATTGAAAAACATGCTTTTAGTCTTGTTAAGTCTATAGAAAAATTTCGCCACTTTATTTTTGGCAAGCATACATAGGTAAGAGTGCCTTTGCATGTTGTCAAGTTTCTTCTCTCACAAACTTATCTTTCAAGAAAAATTGCACATTCGTTTACCAAAATTCAGGAGCATGATTTAACCATCATGACTTCAAAAAAAATTAAGGGACGAGACTTAGCCCTTCACTTAGCTCAACACCCTGAACCAAGTGAAGAACTTGATGATCAAGATAATCCTCTTTCAACATTGTTTTATATTGAGAATCAAAATCCTTCTATAGTTGAACATCCTTGGTATATAAATCTGGTGTATTACTTGCAGCATAAAAAATGGCCAGATAACTTGGATCCTCACCAGAGAAGAATTCTTCGCCTCGAATCATCTAGGTACATCATTTTGGGAGCCTTATTATTTAGAAGGTCTGCTGATGGTTTTCTACTCCGATGTGTGAATGATGAAGAAGCCAAAAAAAATGTTACAGGAAATTCATGGATCATCAGTTTCTGTCATTCACGTTGGTGGCCATTTTTCTACTAAAGCTACTGCCTTTAAAATTATAAGAAATGGTTACTATTGGCCTTCCATATTTCGAGATTCCTACAAATTCACAAGATCTTGTGATAAATGCCAAAAAATTGCTGGGAAATAACGTCTTTCTGCCATGCCTTTACAACCTGTCCTCCCGGATTTCCCTTTCTCTAAATGGGGTCTAGACTTTATTGGTCCGATCAATCCTCTGTCTTCTGCAGGACATATTTTTATATTCACAGCTACAAACTACTTTACTAAGTGGATAAAGGCTATCCCTCTTAAGTGTGGACAGGATGAGTAGGTAATTTCTTTCCTGGAAACTAATATCTTTTCCAAATTTGACATTCCACTAGATATCATTACGGATAATGGCCCAGCCTTCATTTCTGCAAAGTTAACTCAATTTCTGGTTAAGTTAGGGGTCAAACATTTCACTTCATCGACCTATTACCCCCAAGGAAATGGGCAAGATGAGTCCACTAACAAGAATCTGGTTAGGATCATCAATAAGACCATAGAGGATAAACCTCACCAGTGGCACACACTTATCACTTATGCTCTTTGGGCAGATCGCACTACCACCAAGGCAAGCACAAGGTATACTCTCTTCCAACTCACATATGGTCAAGAGGCTATTTTGCCTACTAAGCTGGAGCTTTCCTCTTTATGACTAATGTTACAGATTGAAGAATTAAATTCTTAAAATGTTCCCCAAAGGATAAATGCATTGTTGGCACTGGAAGAGCAAAGGAATTTTGCCTTAGAAAACATAAAAAGAAGGCAACAAATTGTTAAAAAATATTTTAATAGACGAGCAAAAACTACTGAATTTAAGATTGACAAGAAATTCCTACTATGGGACTCATCTCATGTTGAGAGAGGAAGACACTCGAAGTTCCAGAAACTATGGCTAGGTCCTTTTAAAATCACTTTCGTCCTAGGTGGAAACTCATACCTTCTAAACGATTTGGAAGAGTGATTGTTCTCTTACAACACTAATGGTTCCCACTTGAAACATTATGTGGAACTTGTCTGATATTTAACACTTATTTAAATTGACTTATGTATGTAGTTTTCTTTGTTTTATTGTCTTCCCTTTGTTTTGGTTTGTTGAGTTTTTCATTTATGTTGTTTTGTTTTCTTAACTTTATCAGAAATAAAGTTTGAATCGTCTTTGCCATGAAAATGTCCTTCTGTAAGTATTGTTGATCAATAAATAATAAAATTTACACATTTGTCACGATGTCCTCCTTTTAGACACTACTGAAATTGCTTTTTTCTTTCATTGTTGTTGTAGGATAGTTGATTTTGTCTTCTTCCCCGTTTTTGCTATCCCTTTCTTCCCTCCATCGTGAAATTCAAAAGATCAAATTCATTGGATCATAGGGAAAAAGATAGACAATCATCGTATTAGGAGGAGGTGCATGAGTTTTATCATTTCCCATATAGAGAAGAGAGAAGCTATTAGATTTAAAACCTGAGATTCCCGAACACCGTAGCACAACACTTTGATTTCCCTGAAGTGTCAAGTTCTAAACTGAAGGATCTTATTACATGCATCCTCTCTAATGGAAAATTGTAATTAACTTGGGGTTTCGGGCCTCTGCGAGTTCTTAGAACACTACTCTATTTTCCATCGGAGTGTCACGCCTATGGATTGGTTGCTAGGTACCCTCCTGGGAGAAACAATGCAAATATAATACGGACTTCGATACTCTAGAGAGGTCGACCTTTGCCTCCCAATATTCTCCCAAAGTACTTACCCTCCAAACCTTCTAATCTGTATATGCGTGTCCCTTAAGATTGATGGCCTGGATGAAATTTGACCTTCGAGACTTCGAGTGTTCTCCATTCCTACTTCCATCGAACTGTTAATCCACCATACTACGTGATATGATGACATGTGTCTCCACTTTTTGAATGGCCACAATTCACTCTGCATATACGAAGTATGAAGGACTTCGATGATTAACTTGCATGCAACTCCTCCTGATCCGATGATTGTCCATGCTCCTACAACCTACCGAATGGATTTGGACCATATATCTTGATCCACGATAGATCCTCCTTTAAAATTTCTTTAGGATTCCTATAAATGCACAAAGTCTTAAAGACTTACAGGGTTAAGCCCTGCATTACTTCTGTATATTTTAGGGTGATAAAAGACCCTCGATCCTCCCAATCAAATATCCACCATTAATCTTTCAAATAACGAATCTTCCCCTCTTTGAAGATTTTGATTGTTATCTTTCCTGAGCTTGATTGCAAGATATCAATAGAATCTATGGCACCCTCCTATGAACTTATCCAATACTTGAAAAATCTTGACTTAGAATATATCTATGTCTCTCCTACGAACTCTTATGCTTTCTATCTCTCATGATATTTTTTCCTTGAGGTATTTCAGACCTCTAGCGCGACCCTTGAGTCTGTGGAACTTCTGATGAATTTCATACTTAGATATTTTGAAGAAAATCTCCCTTACACACTCCTTGCATTCATCTCCTCTAAACTTATTCAACACTTAAAGAAAGTCTTGGCCCGATGCACTCCTTGCACGGGTCTTCTTAAATCTTTTCTCTCCTCTTGAACAAATGTGCATTCCTTGCACCTCAACGAAACCAATGTGCACTCCTTTCACTTCCACTGTAAATTCACATTATCTCTTATGAGCTCCTGAGTCTATATCGATTTGGGCTACACACTCCTTGTGGGCTCTCTGAACACCTTGCACCAAGAATCTTAGAAGAGAAAACAAATGAAACTTACAGAAACATCAAAAGTTTCCACAATTAACCATGAAAAAAATTATCATGCATAAAAGATAGATAAACAGATAAAACACAAAGAACATAAAGGAACATCACATGTACTCAATAACTCAAATTAACACAACACCATACAATTGTAATCAAACCTCCCTCCTTATATTCATTTAGTAAATATGTACATGGACTCATACAGTTCTCTACAACTCCTCATAAACTTAAAGAAATCTCTCAACAACAATAAAAATAACATTCAATCTCTACAATAATGTGCAACATCCTCATTTGGGAATACAATACATATATTTATACAACGAGGGACTTCTCGAGCTTTCCCTCTAGACTATCTTATAGATATCCTATCACAGTTAATTCATTCATCTACTAAGGAGTATTACATTGAATGGTGATTACATTTCGATATTAGTAGATACTCAGTATATGTACAACCTTATCTGCTAATAAAAGTGATTACAATTTTCAATGGCCTTATGTGATGGCTCAAGCCTCAAAATTTTTAGCATCTTTAAATTGCAATGTTTTCAAAATAGAAAGACGTGCTCCTCCATGGAATTCAAAAATAACTTCAAAATCCACGTGCTAGGTGTTGAGTTGTCCTCCACCTGACTTCTTTTATGCTTATGGCGATGCTCCTCCATCAAAAACATAGAAATTTCCACAAACAAACTCACATGAAGGAAACAAAAAAATACATTAATGTACTAGGGCTAGACATGGGAAAAGTGACCCCTCAAAGGGGCCAACATTGAAATTTTTTCAAATTTTTGGTGTATGCACTTAAATTTGACATGGATAGATTGTTCACATGAATTTATGATATGGGAGGATTTCTAGAATGAAATATCACTCACACAACCACTTTATATATCGGATCTCGTCCTTTCTTCCTTTGAACTTTCTCAAATTAATGTCATGCATGGAACTCCCAACATACCCATTGTCATGGTCGTTCTCTTTATATTCACTGTGCTCTTTATATTCATCGTCATGCTCATGCAATATTTTACAATGGCCTTCTTCTTTTGATTAATATGAGGGTCGAAAACCTTGTTACACTTCCATGAATTATTAACATAATGTTCTAACTTAGCCTTTTGAAAGGCAACTTCAAGAGTGTAGATTTAAAACATCTCAAAATCTTTCTAAAATGCAAAAATTAACCTCACATCAAACTATTTTTTATCACTTTGAATTAAATAGTATAGTTTTTGAACTCTTACATACAAACATTTAACTTTGTTTATATTTTTTCCATGGGTGCTACCAATATTGTTGTTCTTTCCAATAGTTACATTATACATGCTTTCAATAATTGTGTAAAAAGTGGTGCATTGAGTATTGATTGATAAAGTGTGGTTGGATCACCCCAATAACACACTCTATGAATAGGTTCTTTATAGGGGACCAAAATGACAACCTTAGAAGGAGAGAATATATTACAGCACTCTCATGTGGAGTTTCTTTAGGACAACCAATCTTGGGAAGGGAGGACCTTGCTTGAAGAGAAACAATCTTCGGAAGGGAGGACTTTGCTTGAGGACAAGCAATCTTCGGAAGGGAGGAATGTAATGTCCCCTTCCAATTTATCATGACAGATGATGAATCAATAACCTATATGAATATTGTAAGCTATAGTCATCAAGAAAAAGGAGAGTAAAGGAGGTTTATTTGGTGCCACTAGGTGAAAATAATGACAAATCCTAAAATTGACATTAAATAAAATAAATAATTATATGTAAATGGAATTGGAGGGAAAATAAAGAGAAGGTTTGATTTGATAAAAAAGGGGGGGAATATAGAAGGTCCTAAGAAAGTAGAATAGAGCGTAACCCTTCTCTTTATCATTATGATTGGTTAACTTATTGGAGTTCTCTTGTAGCGACCATTTTCATTGGGGTTTTCGGAAAATCCTTTCTACTAAAGGTATAGTTTCGATGGTGAAATATCCACCCTAGCTGGACACTTAAGAGGATTTATCTCGAGTCCTCATTAGAGTTCATTTTGGTGTTTGGTTTCATCTTGGAGAAAATTGGGAGGGATATAAGATTGCCCATGGTATTTGCAACATTTTTCTCGAGGAGGCCGATCATTAGATTTGTGGAAGGAGACAACCGAGTGGTTTGAGCATGGGTTGTCCTGCAAGGCCCTACTAGATACCTCAAAGTCGTCCCACATGGAGCTATATTAGGTTTGTGAGAGGTTTAGGAGAGGCCTGCTTGTAGAGAAAAGATTACTAGAGTTGAGCAATGTAGAGCTTGGAGAGTCTTGGAACATCATAGATTGGCATCATTCAATGTTTTCGTGGATTGTTTCAGTAGTAGATTGTGCATCTTATGTGCTTGGTAGTATTTTTGAAATGCTATTACATCCATTATATATAATTGTACTGGTTTTTGGAGTTTCCATCCATAATAATATTCCATGATTATCTACTCTATTTTTTTTGTAATAGATGCATGCTATATGTTGGACAATATTCCTAATTGAGAAAACTATTTGTAGAAAGTTAAAAACTCGTTCACATAATAAGAAATAATAATTTTAGGGAAGAAAACATAATAATCCCACCTAACGGAAATTAAAAACATATATATTTGACCATAGAAAAGATATTTGATTGTAAACACAGATACATAAGACATGAACAAATATAGAATAGAAAGAAAAAATATCATTGGACTACTATTGTTGTAATTCATATTTATGAGGCCTATGGACTACTACTATTGGTCACAAAAACTATAGGGATACTTTTCCACTATTTGGTCACATTTATGGTTTCATATAAGGGTCAGACGAACCAACTATGAGTTGAAAGGGGGGGAGATATGAAATTCATCGTCACATAATTGGAAGGAAAAAATGAACCAATCAAGTTTTCTTGCTAATTGGAAGGAAAAAATGAACCAATCAAGGTCACCTCTATAGCCTACTTTAAGGTCATTTAAATTGCCTCAAACAACAATGTATGACTTATGAAAAGAGGATATGTCTACAACAATACATTCATTTCGATTTATTCCTTTGTTGAACAACAAATCACTCTTTCTCCACCTCAATCACTCAAACACACTCCAACAATACATTCTATAGATAGATTTGAGTGTGTATGGATAGATCTGAATATGTATGGATTGTGCATGAATAAAATACAACTACAAGGGTGGCATGGTATCTACTCTTTTTCACTTTTGGATGCACTATTCCTTCCTTGATCTCTCTTACACTCTTCTCATGTGTATGAAATCTTTCATATCTTGTCCTATTTATTCTTTTAGAGAGGATAACCAATCTCCTCAATCCTAATCATGATATATATGGATAAGTGTAAATCCTAATTTAAATCACTAATGTTTCAAAACTTCTAGAACATTTCATTTAGATTCCTAAGCCTAGTTGACTTCAAAATATAATACTTTCAATTTGTTTTCAATTGAAATTACAAGGAAATAAGCTCTTGTTGGAGCTACATTTCTCATCATAAAGGGAACTATTGACCTACACTTTCTAGTTAACAATTTTTTTAATGTTTTTCATAATATTGATGGGTCATCTAGGTTAGGTCATTCTTTGAGTATTGCGTTGGGATGTTAACAAGTTATAGGTCTTGTTTCCGTGGAAATTTTTTCTATATATAAATTAGGGACATAGGCCCTAATGTTTTCCTCTTGTAATTCAGAATGATATATGGAGCTCTAAATCTCCATAGAGTTGATCTGAAGATGTAGCCTTTCTCTTGACATGGTTAGGATTTTGAAATTTGGAAATTTTTTCCTAGGAGCTTCCTCTAGGGCTCTTGGCTCATGAACATGGTGGAGACTACCATAAATGCGTTGTAGAGGGGATAGTTACCCTATAAGTATTATATATGCACAACACTAACATTTAGTGTAGAACTGATCGGTATCATGTCTTTACTTGAATGTTCAATGCCAAAAACCAAGAAATTAGACCCCAAAAATTGATGCTTAATTGTAGTAACATAATTGCATGGCCTCCCCAATATACACTTATTTTTTTGAAAAGTGATTTTCAAACCAAACCCATACATTGATTCCATCCAAAATCCAAAATTAGTACATTTAGACCGCAAATCAACAAGTGTAAGGTAAAATATAGATTATTTCAATTTTTGATAACTTTGGGTAGCAAGTCACTCTTGATTAAAAAAATTTACAAGATATTTCAATCCTAATTGCTTTCCTCTAATGCTAAATTGTTTTCATAACAATAATTGTTTAATTGTATAAGCAGAAAATAATCAACACATTATTACTCTCATTTACAATAATGAATAACAATCATACGTTCACACAATACACATAGCCATTATAATGCAACATAAATTCCATTGACATTGGTATTGTCAACTTCTTTCAGAACATATCTAATGCTAAATTGTTTTCATAACAATAACTGTTTAATTGTATACACAAAAAATAATCAACACATTATTATTCCCATTTACAAGAATGAACAACAATCATGTGTTATAGTTCATGTATTGACACACAACACATAACCCATATAATGCAACATAAATTCCATTGACATTGCTATTGTCAACTTATTTAAGTACATATCATAGTCCTAGTCTACAATAGTCTACTGAATTACCTACTATGTAACTTTTATATAATTTTATCAAATAATTATTTAATTGTACAAGCAAAAAAAATCAACACATAGTTATTCTCATTTACAAGAATGAACAACAAACATGTGATATACTTCATGAATTCAGCACAACACAACACAACCATTAAAATGCAACACAAATTTCATTGACATTAGTATTGTCACCTTCTTTTATAGTAGTCTAAATTACCTGCTATGTAGTTTTATCAAGTAATTAATTACCACAGAATTCTGGCTAATTAGCCACACATCGCCTACAATATATAACAGAATAATCTCTCTTTCTCCATAAATTAAAAACCACCAGGTGGAACTTCTGTCCATTGATATGTAGAAAAAAAAAAAAAAAAAAAAAAAAAANAAAAAAAAAAAAAAAAAAAAAAAAAAACCACCATGTAGAACTTTTGTCTACTGATTTATAGAAAAACCAAAAGCAGTCTAAAGTGTATTAAATATACCTAGCCACAATTTTTTCGTCAGTTAAATATTTCTCAAAAACCTTGACTACTTTTTCAGAGACATATGTGTTTTCATGATACTTCAATTGCTTAATCTTATACCAGCCATCAACATCATCAATTAGTCCCACATATACATTAGCATTTGTATTTGTGAGACCTGCAGTTTCTTCAGCCTCACCAAGTGCAGTTTCTTCAGCCTCACCAGTTTTCAATACATTTTCTAGACCTTCAAGGCAGACTGTTATAATCATTGTATCCCGGCATACTAGAAGATCACAAAGTGGCTTTAAGCAACTTTGAACGGCAAGGTATCTATAAATGAAAAAAAAATCATGTTATCCACCTAACATCATCATGAAAAGGATACATAAAATTATACATGCAAATAAAGAAAAGTTTTATACTTTATCTGTTCGTCAATTCGATTAGAAGTTGCATTTGTCATTGCCCACACAACCTCTTTCTTTATATCGAATTCAAAATTTGGTAGCACGATTAGAAGTTGATGAAATATGTTGGCATTTATTACAGCCTGCAATGTAAATGTAAATGGAGTGAATTAAACCTAAAGTCCTGAAATGTAAATGGAGTGAATTAAATTTAAATGCTCAAGTTATATTACAGGCAACAAGTTATACAGCTTGAGTGGGTCTAATAGTTAAGAACATGTGTTTCCTATTAAGAGGTTACAGGTTCAAATCCAAAGGGGGGTAGGGTAGGGTATGTATACTTTCATAGACTTTACCAGTCAAATCCCTGGGCCTAGAGCATGGGGTCCCTTGTCCCACAAA
>CBVK0102844548.1:211-34940 GCA_900067695.1 Picea abies
TTGGTTACTCTTCCAAACATATGGAGAGTTTGTGTTGCCTCCTGCTTCGTAGACTTATGATTAACAGATATGTTGCCTGAGTCTTATCACTTGTCATGCTATTGTCCAAGGGAAGTTTGTCACTGAGCCTGAGTCGGCCCCTCTGTAATATGTCTCTTGTCCGCATACCTGGCCATCCTGAACGTCCAATCAAGTCTTTGTTCAAAATCGCTGAAGCCTTCAGTCCGATCATCAAGATTATCAAGTCCATAACCGATGAGCCGTCGAAGACCTCTGGGTAGTGCAGTCATACACTCATATTACACTCCTACCCGAGTTTTAGAAAATTTTGAAGTTGTTGCTCGAGCTCTGAAGTACAGCCATCAGGACAAATCAACTTCTGGGAGATGGATACTTTATATGTATATCTTTCTGATTTCGAGATGTAGCTCCGCTGTGTATTATTCGTGGCTACTCTTCATAGTTATTTGACATGGATATACAATGTATTTGATTGGTAGCCATGGTTCTATGTTATCCCGAGCATGGGTATGCCCGCCTCGGGGAGACATTTGTTATTTTGCAGACGACACCTCCTGATTCCTGATTCCTGGGCTCACTCATTCAGCATATCAGTACAGATTGGTAAAAGATTGGTAATGTATTTCATCCATTAGATGCTCTTCTGACCTCACACATTAGGGGGCATCTGTTATAACCCTAAATTGCACCACACATGCTTACCTGGCATCAGGCCAACTCATATCCCTTCTTTGCCAAAAACTACTGAACAACTCTTTTAAAAACTCCATTTTTAAAAGTACACGCTAGCTGGCCCACTACAGCCCACGTGTATCTAAAAGTAAACGCTAGCAGGCCCACTACAACCCGCGTTTACCTTTATAATCACGAAAAAAAGGAAATTTTCCAACGGGACAAAAAGCTATGGGTTAGTTAACTGAAACTCCCGGCCATGCATGGTCGAGAGTTCGTCCAAAACCCTAGTTCCTTCTAGCCTATAAAAGAAGGGGTAGGGGTACCATTTGGAGGGGGAAAAATTATAGCGAAGAAACTCTGCCCAATTGTTGAATCCATTTGTCCCAACCCTTTAGCCTTTCCTCAAGCTTAAGGAGAATTAAAGCAAAGTAGTTGGAGGACAAAGAAGAGGAGGAGCCCAGGATCAGGATCAAGGAACGGTGTCCGGTCTCAACATTGATTGTAAGTTGATTCATTTTGAAAATAATAAAAGAATACTTTTCCCGTCCTAATGCATGAGTTATATATGATTTGTTTAATTTATGATTAATTTCTAACCCTCTAGTAGAAAAGTAGCATGCATGTGTAGTGGTTTGTCTTGATGGCATGATTGTCTTTAGAAGGAGCAGTGCAAGCAAGCGGGCAAAGCGCAACGGAGGATCTACACCAAACATCAGTAAAGAGGTTAGTAGTTCCTTTCCATGCACGTATGTGAAAAAGGTGTTTTATGTTTTGGGTGGTAGGTTAAAAGTTATTTCTTTACGGTCATAATCTGCATGCAAATCTGAACCCTAGTTTGCTAGTCCGTAGGGTATTTTTCCCAACAACAAATAGAACAACCTATTCTAGTTCTTCTAGATTTTGGGAAGACATTTCAAGTTAAATGTGATGCTAGTGGAGTATCCATTGGCGTAATTTTAAGTCAAGACAACAAGCATGTTTCTTATTTCAATGAGAAGTTGAATGATGTTAAAAGGAAGTATTATGCATATGATAAAGAATTTTGTGTTGTGATTCAAGCCTTGAAAAAATGGAGGCATTATCTTATTCCGAAAGAGTTTGTTTTATATTATGATAATCGGGCATTGCAGTTTATAACCATAAAAGAGAAATTGAATCAGAGACATGACAAATGGGTGGAATTCATGTTGAATTTTACTTTTGTTACTAAGCATATTAATGGAAACGCTAACAAAGTTGTAGATGCTTTGATCATGAGATGTTTGATCTTGTAGGTATTCCAAGTGGAAACCTTAGGATTTGAACACCTCAAGAAGATGTATCAGGAAGATCCAGACTTCAAATAAGCTTATGAAGCACGTGAGAAGCCTTTGCTAAGGGACATACATCAGTGGATGGAATATTTGATCCAAGGTGGACTCTTATTCAAAGGAAGCCAGTTGTGTATCCCGAAATGTTCAATGAGGGATAACTTGTTGAAGGAAAATCATAGTGAAGGTTTGGCTGGACACTTTGGCCATGATAAAACATATGCACAATTGAGTTCTTCATATTATTAGCCAGGCATGAGATCTGATGTAAAGAAGTTCGTGGAAAGGTGTAGAATCTGTCAATATGCCAAGGGAAAACAAAAAAATGTTGGATTGTATCAACCATTTCCTATTCCAAACATGCCATGGGATGCTATAAGTATGGATTTTGTTTTGGGATTGCCTAGAAACCAGAGAGGAAGTGATTCAATATTCGTAGTGGTTGAATTTTTTTTAAGATGTCACACTTCATACCATGTCATAAGACCAACAATGATACTCACATAGTGAATTTGTTTTTCAAGGAGATTGTAAGATTACATGGATTGCCAAGGAGCATAGTTTCAGAAAGAAACACTAAGTTTGTAGGACACTTTTGGAGAACATTGTGGAAGAATTTGGGGACAAATTTGTCTTTTAGTTCAACATATCATCCTCAAATGGATGGAAAAACTGAAGTGGTGAACCAAAGTTTAGGAAACTTGTTGAGGAGTTTGGTCACTAACCATAATAACTAGTGGGATCAAATTTTTCCCCAAGCAGAGTTTGCATATAACGACTCACCAAATAGGAGCACTGGTAAAAGACCATTCCAGATAATGTATGGAATGCATCTAAGAGGAATTTTAGAGTTAAGATATTTGGGATGAGATAAGTTCCGAAGTGCAGGAGCATAGGATTTTGATGTGGAGATGCAAAAGATTTCATGATCAAATAAAAAAAACAGCTACAAAATAGCAACCAAAAGTAAAAAAGAAGGGTAGACTAGAGAAGAAGAGAGGTACACTTTGAGATTAGAAATTATGTTTTGGTACATCTGAGAAAAGAGAGATTTCTGAAAGGAAAGTATAACAAGTTGAAGATGAAAAAGATAGGACCATGTAAGATCCTCAGAAAATTCTCTATGAATGCTTATGAAATTGAGCTGCCAGAGGACATTGGAATGTCACCCATATTAAATGTAGAAGACTTGTACCCTTATAGGATGGATGATATAGATGGTCTGGAGGAATTTTAGTGGAAATAATAGATGCCCATAGCAGAGAAGCCACATATAGAGAAGATATTATATCAGAGGATTGCTAAGAAGACCAAACAGAAGATTTATTATGAGTATCTGGTTAAGTGGAAGGACCATCAAGCAGAAGATGCTAGTTGGACAAATGAAGTTGATATCCAAGAGCATGGAAAGACAATGCATGAGCTCATGGACATGAGTCCATGAATTTTTTTTCAAGAGGAGTATGATGCAGGAGCATCGTCAACAACATTCATCAAGCCGAGTGGAGGACAACTCAACATCAATCGCACACATTCAAATTGTTTTGAGACCCAAGGAGAGCACATAAATTTGATATTTTGAAAATATTGTAATTAAAAGAGATTTTAATGTTTTGAGGATTGATACATTACATGAGGCCTCCGAATATTTGTAATTATCTTAATTAGTTGTAGGATTATACAGATATTGAGTAGTGACTCATATCTGGGTTGTAAATTCCATTTATTGTAATAAGCCTTAGTGGTAGAATGCTTTGATTATGATATGAAAGCACTAGTGTAGTCAATAGGAAGGCTTGAGAAGACCCTCAATGTATAAATATATGTAATTTATGCTCAACTGAAGTTGTTGAGGACAATTGTATTTTGATGCTAAAGTTTATTGAGAATTATTTTTCAAGGAGAACTTGAGAGCTAGAAGAACTCTTTGTAAGAATGCTTTGCTGAATGAATATAATAGAGGAGGATTGCTTTCAGAATTTGAGTTTGTACATATTTTCTTATGAATTAATTGGGTAACGTCATGTTATTTCTTTATGTGTTTTATATGCATGTGTATGAATCTTATGGTTAATTGAATGAACCTGTAGTGTTCTATAAGTTTCAATTGTTTCTCTTTTGAAGCACTAGTGAACGGAGTGCAGAGTAGCCACGGAAGAAGTCTGAAGGCATAGTAGTTTTCAGACTCAGAAGCTGAGAAGAGAGAACGTGAAATTGTTTAGGGTGAGTGAAAGGAGTGCACATATACTCATCTGAGTATAGGAGTTCGAGAAGACCCTTGCAAGGCATGCATAAGGCCAACACTTAGTCAAGTGTTGAATAGTCTCAAGGAAACAAACGCAAGGAGTGCATGGAAAGATTTTCCAGAAATATTCAAGTGTCAAGTTTTCGGAGGAGCGCAAGGTGTACGTAGAAGACCCAAATCAATTGAGTGTTAAATCTCAGGAGAAAGAGCAACCAAAATCTTTAAAGGGAAGAACCCTTTCATTTTTTGAGGTCGAGTGGAAGAGATTTACTTGAGGAGGAGCAGATCTTTCCTAGCTGTCAGATATGGGAAAGTAGCATGGGTGTTAACCCCTGAATTCCTTTGGAATTCGCGTATTCATAGGTTTTCGTGTGGTGTGTGCAAAGGAGACCAATTTCCTGAAGTCCCAAGAACCGGAGAAAATCTGGACCGTCCGATCGTGAAGACACGTGTCCATAGATCAGAGATAGTCTGGAAGTCCAGATATCTAGAAGAAGTGGAACGCAATTGCAAAACCCACAAGACTCCCAAAGTTTCAAAAAGCGGAGTGAATCCCAACCATTGATAGATAGGGGACAGGTGGCACCAGATCTCATAGTTCAGAGACTTAGTTCTTTGAAAGAATTGAGGCATATTTTGTGTTGTTTTAGAAATTCCTGAATGCCAGAGTTGATCTCGATCGTCGATTGAAGAGGGAAACATGGAGAGTATATATAGCCTCTACCAATTTAGCGTTCAGAGGTATTTTGAGTTGAAGCAACCAGGACTCTTGAAGCCCGGAGTCCCATAGCTAATCGTAGTCGTTGGCTACCAATATAACGAGGACCATCGATCCTTGCCATAGTCTGATTGTTTGCGGGTTCGACATTCAGAAGGTCTGTAGCATTTTGTTTTCATAAGTCTTGAAGAGAAAAGCTCCAAATCTCTAAGTTCTTCAATAAAGATAAGGTTGGCCCACAGTTTCATCTTAGATTCACGTGGAGGACTCTGTTGGCGTATAAGGACCCTCACTATCATATTTTAAGCACGAGGAAAAGGGAAAAAGGCCTGTGGTATAAGATTTTGAGGGCTCACCAGGAGCCTGAGAGATGATTCGGCTCCATATTGTGTACATTCCTAGACCGGGAGGTCATGCAAGCCCCAAGAGGTGGTGGGGCTTTGTGTCAATAATGCAGAATGTATTTTCTCAATTTTAATAAATAAAATGTGATGCTAGTTGTTGGGGGATATGGACAGAGATGGGGGTTGAGTTTTCCACAAGAGAAGAGACTTTATAAAAGGGGTCCAAGGGGGGAATTAATTACGGGTATTAATTCAACCCATTTTTATGAATTTTATCATTGGGGGCAACCTTTTATTTTTTTGTTTGAGTGTATGAAAGCCCAATCATTGAATGCATGTAAGAGGGTGGGTGTGAGAAGTCACTTTCAATAGTTATGGGGAGCATGGGGTTGAAGTACAATCAACATTGGGTATAGTGAGCAGTCAATTGTCTTGGGAAAATAGAGAAAATTTGTATGGGAAGAACAAGTAGTTTTACACATTTAGCTTTACATGAACAACAAGCATAGAGAAGAAGAAAAGAAAACTGGAGATAGATCAAGAAATTTGGGTGAATTATGGAGCATGCTAGAGAATTTTGGAGTGATTTGAAGTTGAATATTGAAGATTCAAGTTGTTAGGCTTGAAGAGTGAACTCTTGTGTGATTTGCAACGTAAGAACAAGTGTTTGTTGTTGTTGGTTGTAGTTCTCCTAGCAATGAGTTCCCTTGAGTTCCC
This sequence comes from Picea abies, assembly GCA_900067695.1. NCBI lineage: Eukaryota > Viridiplantae > Streptophyta > Pinopsida > Pinales > Pinaceae > Picea > Picea abies. The sequence goes on from CBVK0102844548.1 coordinate 6,242, forward strand.
AGTAGAGAGATCCTTAGTTAATGTTCCAGAGAGACCCTGATAAACAAATGGGATGCCCGATAGACTGAGAGCAATGAAGGGGTAAATTCCTTGAGTTAAGAAGGTCAAGGGGAAGAGAGCTAGAGAAAATTCAGGACATTTGTAGGAGAATACTAGTGGATTGTGGGATATCTAAGTTGTGAGAGGGCAGTGAGAAACACCGTTTTCTTGTGGATTCCTAGCCCCAAATCAGGGGTGACTTGCTATTGGGATTCGAAACAAAAAGTCTATGGTTGGGTGGAATGTACTTCCTAAGTATTTGGTTGCACAATTGTTTTAAAAAGATAAGTGTTTATTTTCTTGCCTGAGTTAATTTATGAGTTTAACTCTGTGCATTTTACTCTAGGCATGAGAATGAATTATATACTATTATGGTGAATTTATTAGTTGCATTTACATTTTTAACTAGTATGGACAATTGCATGAGTTTGATTGTCATGTTGCTTGCAATTTAGTGTTTAAATGTATATGTTGATTGATTTTAGTAGTAACGATAACGAGATTTCAACGTGGTGCTCAAATTATCGCACACAATACAAAACCTATTGTGTGTGTGGTTTGTCTCAGTGAGGAGGTCGAATTCATGTTAGCTATCATGATGTAGTTGCATTTAAATAATTGGTATATACAATGGTTAAATATGTGTATAATTAGTAGCTAGTAAGCTACAAGATTTTAGTTAGCAGAAAAAATTTGAATGTATGTGTATTTTCCACAAGTAATGTTCCTTGGTTAAGCTGAGGGACATTACAACATTAGCATAAGTGAATATATGGATGTATATCTAATAAGGTACATGATAAATACAACCTAATGAATGATTAGTTGGAGCAGGTACAATTGCTTCAACCATCTCTCTATTGTATAAGTACTCGTGAAGAATGAATATGAACTCGGTTGGTTAACCTTCCCAAATATCTCTCTTGAGTATCATGTGTATGCTTGATGTGCTTGTTGCAATGTAGTCCTTTCTTGAATGCATGTGTGTAATCTATAAAATCATAATATTTTTTTTCATTTCCTCCTTCATTTAGTTTGGGTGAAAGCAACAATGAATGAGGGAGGTTTGAACCTCAAAGGGATGGTGAGATCAAGCATACCTGCAAGATGAAGATTTTTTCATGAATGAATACATAAGAGGTTGATTTATATAAAATATGATCGAGAAAGTTTGTGGAGTAATGTTGATGCTATGTGAAATGTTTTTGACTGCTCGTGGATGTTGCTTGACCGAAGACAAGCTTGCACAAGAAACCAAAAAAATCATGAGATGAAGAAATCTGGAAATGAAAAATATCCATTGTTTTTGCGAGAATGTCCTTGGGTCAAGAATCTTGAATATGGAATTATCTTGGGTTGATGACAACAACATAGGAGGATTCCACCTGCACACAAAGAAAGAAGATTGGATGATGAAGAAAATATGAAATAGATATCAAGCGAGTGGAAATATCTAGTTGGCATTGAGTTGATACTCATTATTGAATAAATCACATTTCTCTTGGTAGGAGGAGAGTAAATTGTTATTTTATCACCTAAATGATAGTGAACTTGAATCTCAACTTGAATAAAATAGAGGTTGATAGTATGACTAACCAGTAAGCCTTTGAGTAAATATTGGAGATAAAATGATGTGAAGAAGAGAAGTGCCCTTGAACACTAAGCCCCATGATGATATTTGTTGTTAATCCAAATGATGTTCTAAAAAGACATGTTCTAAATACAAATGATGTTCTAAAAAGACATGTTTGAATAATGATTAGTTGTTTGATTTAAATGGAGAATGGAAACTCACTGTGCTCAAGATAGAATTTGACTTCTACATGGAGGAAGACCAAGCTATCAGATTGTTGTAGAAACTATTGATGATTATAGTTCATTCAAAATGTTGTTTTGAAGTAATTCAAAATAGTTATTTGGTGTCAAGTATTTCTTGGAGAAAATTGAGTTCATGAGTTACGAACCATTGAAATTACTTGTTATCAATTACTATGTTTGATTATTTTGAGAAATCTAACCGACTAAAGGAGATCAATTGAGTTAAATTACTGCTCCATGCACCCGACTGAACGAAATTGACTGACTGAGACAAGTATGGGTCGAGGGAGTTGATCAAAAGATAAATACAATGTGGAATAAATTCATTGGAGAGATACCAGTATGTGGGACTTTTGGTCAGAATCAAGCTGGTGGGAAATCCGAAGATTGCATTTTTGGCATATGATTTGTCTACACATAGAAGATATCCCTAGTTCCTTCTAATCAATGGATGTGGAAGAGTGGCATGGATTTGAAAATAATGTAGAAATTTTAATACAAATTATGTATTGCCTGGATTCTCATGATCTAACAATTATATGCCACTGATAAATACATAATGACTTCTACAAATATTCTTGCAGAATTTAAAACACGGTCGCCAATTGCAATATCAAGAAGAAAGATCAATCACACATAACACAGATTATTTACTAGGAAAGCATAAATCTAAAAACCCCACTATCATATATTATGTATATATCATGGATCATGAAACAATCTCATACAAAAATCTAATCCAAGATCTCTCAGTACAATATACAATCTTCTCACACTGTCATACAAAAATTGACAAATTCATGTGCCAATTTACTGCTTCTAAACAACCTGCCTCCTCTACGCAATACCTGCTAATGGAAAACCCTTCAATGAATGAATTCCTCTTGCCTAGGCTGCACATTCCTCATGGGAACATCCATTGTGTGTGTGGTTGCATGAGTGCACTCACTAATGTCACAATTGATAATCAAACTGTCCCTTTCACCTGTTATCTCAACTGGGTCTCCACTGGATCTGACATGCATGTAGTTAACAATGGTAAATCTTCAGTTGCATGTGAGATCACTGATTGTGAATTAATTAATAATTAATTCACTAATCTCTCACTAGTGTAAGTTCAGTTACAACTAGTACAACTGAGCTTAACTCACTTAACTGAGTTAAACTACTTTACAACTCACATAACTACACATATAACTCAGTTACAACTTCAAATCACTCAGTTACAACTAATTCGACTTGCATGTCCCACCAGTCAACCTTTGAACTCAAATTTCCTATAGCTAACTGATTTGTCGCTTCAGTTAACTATTTCCAAGTGCTCATTGAGAATAGATTAATATTTATTGTCCAACTATTATTAAGGGATAATAATAGTTGACATACATCTATAAATAGAATTCACTCACCATCTATAAATATACATCATCTATAAACAGAATTTGCTCATCATCTAAAAATAGACTTCCACCTAAAAATAGCATGAGGCTCCATCCTAGTGTAGGTGCATAATTTTCACTAGGATCTTCTTGTTGAATCTCAACACTCCCTCTCAACAAGAAAGGGATTATCCTTCACCCCAATCCTATCTCTATGGTATTCAAATTTTCTCCTGGTGAGCACCTTCGTCAGAATGTTTGCATCCCGATCTTTTGTAGGAATGTACTGAAACAACATGATTTTCCGCTGCACATAATTTCTGATATGATGATACCGAATATCTATATGCTTAGATATATCATGAAACATAGGATTAATTGAGAGTTTAATGCAACTATGATTATCACAATGAATCATTGTTGGATATAAATGAGAACCAAACAAACCAACCAAGATCTTTCTCATCCAGACGGCCTCACATGCGGCTTGACTCGCTTCCATGTATTCTGCTTCTACTGAGCTGAGTGCCACGGATCTATGTTTCCTGGTGTACCAAGAAACAACTGTAGATCTGATACTAAAGATCCCCCTGATGTGCTCTTTATGTCCGTTGGGCTGTCCGCCCAATATTCATCCGTGAAGCCATGCAACTTCACCTCATCTGTCTATCTGTACCATAAGCCATACTTAGATGTGCCCCTCGGGTATCTCGGGACATGCTTACCCGCCTTCCAAAAGAGCTTGGTAGGCTTAACCATCGCTTGAATCAGTTGGTTAACCGCATAGAAAATGTTCGGTCTCGTGTTCACTAGATACATTAGCAAACCCACTAATTGTTGATAGATAGTAGCATCCACTACCTCTCCAGAATTAACATCCTCTTTCCTCCAGTTTCCTGGAAAAGGAGTATCCATGGGTTTTCATCCCTCCATGTGAAACTTACCCAGTATCTCCCTTGCATACTTGCCTTGAGACATAAAAAGTTCACCATCTCGCTGCCATATTTACAATACAAGGAAATAATGAAGGAGGCCTATATCCTTCATCTTGAACTCCTTTGCAAGGTCCTCCTTGCATGAGTGTATCAACTACTCATCACCAGTCAGTATTAAATCATCAACATAAAGAACAATGATTAAAAGCTTACCCTACACCATGGCATCAACCCAAGTGGGATCCTGCACTGCTTCCTGAAAGGAAGACGGTTCAGTCACAATATGTTTTCTCATGAGATCCATGTATCCAGTAAATCGATCAGGATATTGTCTCTATCTGCGATGTGAAGTAGGGGCTCCTACATTCTATGCAACATCTAGTCTCAGTCTATCAACTTCTGTGGTGTGCTTTTTGCCATTTCTTATGGATGGATTTGCATGTATGGCTTCCTCCACTCCATGAACCTCCTCATGTGGCTGATCCACATCTTGAGACTCATCTTTGGGAACCAAAAATTCCTCCTTTGCATGCAAGTCTAGCTCCCTCTCAAGTGACAACAACATGGCTTTCCCCTCATCAAATTTTATATCCCGTTGCATAACAATCATCTTACTGTTAGGAAAATAAACACGATAATTATAGGGTGTTTTTGTGTACCCCACAAATATACCAATTTCAACAGTCGACTCCAGCTTCTTCCTAGCATTCTTGGTCACATGCACATAAATAGATGAGCCAAAACTCTTAAAATGAGAAACATCAGGTTTCTTACTAGTGAAATCTTCTTCAGGTGTACTCATGCCAAGTACTCTATGAGGACAACGATTTTTCACATAAACTGCAGTGTTGCATGCTTCAGCCCACAAATTCATTGGTAGGCCCTGATCCTGAAACATTGCTCGTGCTGCACCCACGATCATTCTATTCTTCCTCTCCACGACCCCATTTTGTTGTGGGTTATGAGGCGCTATGAGTTCTCTTCGAATTCCTTCTTTGTTGCAGAATTCTTTGAATTCGTTAGAGATGTATTGTCCACCATTATCGCTCCTCAGAGCCTTCACTTGCTTCCCCGACTTTTTCTCCACCAATGATTTAAACTCATAGAACTTTGAGAATGTTTGATCCTTCTTCTGCATGAAGAAGATCTAACATTTATGAGAAAATTCATCGACAAAAATAACATAATACTTTTGTTTTGTTGTTGAAGCAATCGAGAATGGTCCACACACGTCTATGTGAGCTCTCTCCAGGATCACCAAAGCATGGTTCTCCTTTTCATGAAAGGTGGACTTTACATACTTCCCCATGGTCCAACCCTTGCACTGATCTAACTGAGCAAGTGTTCCCATTGGAAGGCCAATAGATATTTGCTGCATGATTTTCAAGGCTCCATGATGAAAATGGCCCAATCGCCTATGCCTTAATTTTCCCTCATCCCAGCTCACCACTTTTTTTGCCTTGCCCATCATGGTAGCACAACCATCTACCTCCATATTGTAGAGATTCTTAACTCGAATCCCTATCTTCTTGACTTGACCGATTGTTTTATGTCGCAGGAAATATTTTCCATCATTGAAAACAACGTCATAGCCTCTATCCTCCAACATTGCGACTAAGACCAAGTTTTTCTTCAGACCTAGAACATAAATAACATATTTCAATTGAAATGGTTTACTTGACTCCCTCTGAAAGGTAATGGTACCAATGCCAATCACACTGTATCATCCATTGTTTCCCATCTCTATATGCATTTTGAGATCTTTCTCCTCCAAGTCACTGAAAAGCTCCTTATCTCCCGTCATGTGGAAGGAAGTGCCACTAACCAAATACCAAACCGATCACAATGCTCTTGACACCATGCATGAAATCAAGGAGAATTCAAGTTCAAATTGCGAGGCAAGGGCCTCACCAGCTTCAACTCCAACAACCTTATTGTTCTTCTTCTTCTGTGTACAGTTAGTAGCGATATGCCCGTGTTCGTGACAGTAAAAACACTTCACTTTGGACAAACCAGATTTTTGCCTTTAGACTCGGATTTTGAATGGAATTTCTTCCTCTTCCCTTTCCTTGCCTTGGAAGCTAAAGCACAATCCTCTTCATCATCATGCTTTAATGAAGATCCATCTCTGGTGTTCCGCCTGAACTCCTCCTGCATTAGATCCGACCATAGTCGTTCCCAATCTGGCAATTTTTCCCTTCCATTGACAGAGTTTTGATAACTGTGCCAATTATTGGGAAGTCTTAGGAGAGCCAAGCTCACCAAATCATCATCAATGACTTTTATTCCCACACTCCCCAGCTCATCCTGACATTGGACAAACTTTGTGAGATATTTTGGAATGGAGTCGCCCTTCTCCATCTTGATCTTCTTGAGTTTATCTTTGAGCGCCAATTTCCTATGGTTGCTCCTATTTTGGAATAGATCTATCAAAGTATTCCACATTGCATATGGTGTGGATTTTCCATGGAGGTTTTAGACAATGTGGTCTCGTACTCCCTCCAACAGGATCCTTCTCTCCTTTGCCACTTTCTTTTGCCATGCATCAAGATTTGCAGTGTCTACAACATCTGGCTTAGGAACATCTTTGTCAATGAATTCCTTCAAGCCATTGTCTTTGAGTACTGCCTCCATCCTTTCCTTCCAAGAAATGTAGTTTGAGCTGCCCTCAAGTGCATACTCTAACCTTAAGCCATTGAAATCCACTTCGATATTGAATCAGCTGTAGCACCAAGAAAGTCTTTCTACAAATTCAAATTCTATCTAATCACAAACTCAACTTCTACAATTTCATGTGCTCTGATACCATGTAGAAATTTTAATACAAATTATGTATTTCCTGGATTCTCCTGATCTAATAATTATATGCCACTGTTAAATACAGAATCGCTTCTACAAATATTCTTTTGGAATTTAAAACACGATCGCCAATTGAAATATCAAGAAGAAAGATCAATCACACATAACACATATGTTTTACCGGGAAAGCATAAAGATAAAAACCCCACTATAATATATTATGTATATATATCATGGATCATGAAATGATCTCATACAAAATTCTAATCCAAGAGCTCTCAGTACAATATACAATTGTCTCACACTGTCATACAAAAATTGACAAATTCATGTGCCAATTTACTGCTTCTAGACAACCTGCCTCCTCTGTGCAATCCCTGCTAATGGAAAACCCTGGAATGAATGAATTCCTCTTGCCTAGGATGCACATTCCTCATGGGAACATCCATTATGTGTGTGGTTGCATGAGTGCACTCACTAATGTCACAACTGATAGTTAAATTGTCCCTTTCACCTGTTATCTCAATTGGGTCTCCACTGGATCTGACATGCATGTAGTTAACAGTGGTAAATATTCAGTTGCATGTGAGATCATTGATTGTGAATTAATTAATAATCAATTCACTGATCTCTCACTAGTGTAAGTTTAGTTACAACTAGTACAACTGAGCTTAACTAACTTATCTGAGTTAAACTGCTTTACAACTCACATAACTATACATATAACTCAGTTACAACTTCGAATCACTCAGTTACAACTAATTTGACTTGCATGTCCCACTAGTCAACCTTTGAACTCGAATTTCCTATAGCTAACTGATTTGCCAATTCAGTTAACTATTTCCAAGTGCTCATTGAGAATAGATTAATATTTATTGTCCAACTATTATTAAGGGATAATAATAGTCGACATACATCTATAAATAGAATTCGCTCACCATCTATAAATAGACATCATTTATAAATAGAATTTGCTCATCATCTAAAATAGACTTCCACCTAAAAATAGCCTGAGGCTCCATCCTAGTGTAGGTGCATAATTTTCACTAGGATCTTCTTGTTGAATCTCAACAAATAATTTCTACACAAACACATTGTGTCGAAATTTTTGTGTGTGCTAAGTGGGACTTATGATGATATTTCTATTGGAATGGAAATCAAACGAGTTAGAACTAGTGCACCAACGAGACCTATGTGCTAGATCTACACACGTACCTGCACATTTGACTTCAGTACTAGACTAGTATGAAACATTATGATGCTAGTACAAGGCTAGATAGATCAAATATATATTTTCTTAAAGAAATAAAGCTCATCAAACTCACTATATCACACAAAGTTAGCTAGTCGAAATCATCTACTCACCATATTAAAATACATTGAACATTGAATAAAAATTGTCCATATGGATTCTAACTAAGAGAAGTAGCTTGTCGATAGAGCGCTTACCACATAAGAGACCAATGGACTGCTACTATATCGACTTATAATGAATACCTTGGGGTTGTAGATGCTACAGTTTGGAGACTATTTGAATTTCTCTAGTGAAGAGCATTCGACCAATGTCCAACATCACTTCACATTGATAAATCGACCAAAATGGGTGCCAAATGTAACTAGATGGACAATCCATTATTGCTAGTATAGATATTGAGAAGAGGACATTGTCTGAGGAGATCTCAGAAGAAGATCTTACTAGAAGAGGTGATGTATGATGGGATAAGGGTATTGGGTTGGAAACCAACATGAGAGAATATGAAAACCAATGTGAGTAAATGAAAACCAATGTGATGCAGTTCATGGAAGAATTGAATAGTTGACTGCTAAAGAAAATCAATCAATAATGAATTTGTTCTTGTACCCAATTGAACTAATAAAAAAAAACATGCAATCTAAAGAAGGGAGCCCCATCAAACTTATTGGGCATGAGTTGATCAAGACTGTTTTTCTTCTACCAAAATTTTGAAAGAGATCATTGAGGTTGAAGTTTTGTTAAAAAAAATCATTGAGGTTGATTTATTGTTGAAAGAGATCATGAAGAAATAAATCCATGTTAGTGCAGATGTAATAAATTGAAGTGGTTATGACTTTTGATTTGTTAGTCGAATGAAGTTGAAAGATCGGTTGGACATACTTTCAATGGTAGCCAAGTATGATATTTTATATTCGACATGTATTCATGTGTATAAAGTTCATTGTTTTCCCCATTATTATTATGGTAGTATCAACCATCTCCAACTAATTAAGAGTTGAGTTTTAAATCCGATAAATCTTAATGGAGACATGAGAATGGTAAAAGAACTACATGAAATCCAATAGTCTAGTCAAGTCTAATGTAATTTAGTAAAAAAAAAGAAAAATTACATTGTTGATTGTATTAGTTGATTAAGTCACATGTATTGCAAACTCCTAGTAATTTAAGTCGGTATTTAGCCGACAAGATTGGTTCCTCACTGACATCGTTCAATACACAGTCAACAACACTTAGTTGAATCTATAAAATCTTGGTACCAACAAAAATAGTTTTTGTATAATTGAGTTTTACTAACAGTTAGAGAGTCATAGTAGAGTCTAATCATTGAGTCATTTTGTAGTCAATTCATGATCACAAATTAGAGTGATAGAATTGAATCGTAGTCAGAGTCGTCCTTAATGAAAATATTAATTGTAGACTCCAACTCATTACTGGAGAACTGAAAATATAAAGAAGCCATGATTGATAGAAGTAGAGAAATATAAGACAAAGTTTCATAGAATATGAAGAATTGATACATAACATATAGTGAGGGAATCCAAGATTGACCAAGCATAAGGAGAGATTTAATACCAAGTAGGAGATAAAAAAGTTCAACTAAGTGTTGATTGAGCATATCCTTAGAGCACTTGCAAAGAGTATTGATTTTGATATTCTCTCTACAACAACAAAACTAAAGAAGAAGACATTCAATAAATAGACATCAGATGACACACACACAGAAAGAGCTTAAAAGACAACATGATGACACAAGAATAATTGAATTGATTGAGCCCCCTGGTATCAGAGTTGCAAAATAGTTCCATAGGTTTTGACTTCTGAAGCTAGAAAGCAAAGAAATGGTAAGTTGGCCGAAGCATGTCTCTCCACTATGGGGTGTTATGCAAGGTGAAATATGAGCATAGGATGGTCCAAGCACCACCCCATAGGCACCATGGTGTAATAATAGGAAGGGCAATTTTTGGGTGGGTATTTAAGCGTTGGAGACTCACTAATTGCATATGAACTTACTAGATCAAAGGTGAGAGATAAAAAGTAACAAGTCACGATAAAACCTTGTATATGTGTATCGTCCTATATAGATGGTGGTTTTTGTGGTTTTTTACCTATGCAAACCAAAATGCATGGTTGATGCATAGTAATGGTACTTCTTCAAGAGTAGAGACCTAGGATGTTGTTACGCAATTTCTTTAGGATGAAGCAAGGCTTTGAGGGTGGGGGAGATGTTGGGAGGCCTCTTAGGCCCTTGTAAAAGTCATCATACATTAATACATTAGACATTATCATAAGTGAATAATATAGGTTTTAAACCTTTACAATATATCAATGCACACACAGATTCTTTATAAAACAAAAATAAAATAATAACATTCACACACAATGCTTAGAAATTTACCCTGAAAACCCTTATCCAAAAAAACTTGCAAATGTTTAGAGTTGCACCTCTAACTCTCATCGTATTAACTTCACCATTTAAAATACAATATATATGATTATGTGGCATCCAAAACCCTGATCCATTGAGCCATATTTGATTCCTTGATTGGAAATGTATTACAATGGATCGAAAAACCATTTGCCAAAAAATTTCCCAAAATCAAGCAAAAAACAACACATGGGGCTAGTCATGTAAAGAATATAACACATACCCAACATTTTCTCGCTTGTTGTTTTCTTTGCATATAGAGGGGGGTGAGGATTGCATGATCAACAATTTAGGGAAACAATGCCCATTACTCCTCTACACTAAGAGAACTTCTCGGTACTTACAGACTTTGTTGATGAATCTGCAATATTCTTCAAAGTGTCCACCCTCACTAGCATCACCTTCTTGTCTTCAACCATGTCTCTCAAAAAGGGATATTGAACATTAATGTGGTTTTTCTTAGAATGATAAGTATGATTGTTTGCCAAAAATATTGCACTATGACTCTCACAATCTAACCTTACAACTTGTTGTACAAACCCAATACTTGAAGACATTATCTATAACCATACAAATTCCTTACTTGCATGAGTGGATGCCATTTATTCAACTTCTATAGTTGAGAATGAAACTATAGATTGTCTCTTTCTCTTCCTACAGATTTGTCCTCCAAATATTGTCTCTTTCTCTTCCTACAGATTTGTCCTCCAAATAGGTTACACACATAATTGCTTGTAGATATTCTATTATCTAGATCTCCAGCCCAATCTACATAAACAATTCCATGTATGTTAAAAACTCTGTCTACACCGGGTCTTCCTTGATAACAAATTCTATAATTTGCAGTGCCACATAAATACTTGAAAACCCTCTTTAGAGTTGTTTAATTCTTCTTTCCTAGTTTTGATATATACCTACTCAAAACCCCCGCTGAATGTGCAATGTCTAGTCTATACATACCATTGCATACATAAAACTACCAACATCACTAGAATAAGGAACATGAGACATGTTCTATTCCTCGTCCTATGTCTTGGGACACTGATCTGTAGATAACTTTACACCTACATGAACATGGACCTTGACTAGTTTACACTCTTGCATATTAAAACTCTGCAATATTGTTTCAACATATTTTCTTCGATTTAACTTGAGTTTCTTGTTTTCCTGATCTCTTTTAATTTCCATGCCCAAAATAAAATTTGCAGCACCAAGATATTTAATATCAAATTTAGAAGACAATGGAGTTTTTACCTCCTTGATGATTTCCTTGTTGTTTCCAATGAACAACATATCATCAATATACAAAACCACATAAATAAAATGATCACCAACTAATTTGAAATACACACAGTGATAAACTATTCTCCTTGTGAAGGCAAGTCCCAAAATATAAGTATCAAAATTTTGATACAACATCCTTGGAGATTGATTTAACCCATACATGGATTTTTTCAGCTTGTAAACCAACTCTTTATTTCCTTTCATTGCAAAACCTTTTAGTTGTTTCATGTAGATTTCTTATTCAATATCCCCATATAGGAATGTTATCTTTACATCCATTTTTTCTAATTCAAGATGAAAAGTAGCAACAACAAATAAAATAAATCCAATAGAAGCCAATTTAGCAACAAGAGAAAAAATTTCACCAAAATCAATTCCCTCTACTTGGGAATATCCCTTTGCTACTAGGAAAGCCTTATACTTCTCCACTTTACCTTATGCATTCAAATTCTTCTTAAACACCCATTTTCTACTAACGAGATTTCTTCCATCTAGAAAATCAACTATATCCCAAGCCTCATTCTTGTCCAAGGCCAACATTTCTTCAACCATGGATTTCTTCCAGAGTTTACCATCCTATGAATCTACCACCTCCCTAACAGTTCTAGGATAATCATCAGTAATAGATAAAACAAAATTAAAGTGAAAATCAGGTGGAGTATACCTTTCTAGTTTTCTTATTTCCCGAACTAATCTCCTTAATACTAGAGTATGAAGTTCTTCTTCTTCTTCTTATTCATGTTCTTTTGTTGAGTCAAATTCTTCACCCTCCAAATCAAACTCTATTGTCTCTGGTTCTTTTTCCTTTGGTAGGACTTCTCATTTGGGAACATATTTAACCTCTCTAAAGACAACATCTCTACTATAAACAATCTTCTTAGTTTATGGGTTCCAAATTTTATATCCTTTTATACCATCTTTAAAACCAATAAAGATATGCTTTTTAGCTTTATTATCCAACTTACTCATATTTTCCTGTGGAACAAGTACATAATCATCAAAACCAAATAGTCTGATATGTTCAAGAGAGGTTTTTTTACCATCCCATGCCTCATGCAAAGTTTTTTCCACCCATTGATGAGAGTGATTGATGTACTGGGTAACATGCAGTACACACTACCTCTACCCAGAATTATTGTCCTAACCTGGCACCATTGAGCATGTTCCTTTCTTTGTCCATCAATGTCCTATTCATCCTTTTTGCAACCCCATTTTGTTGAGGTGTGTATTGAGTATTCTTATACCTTTGTATATCGCACTTCTTACATAATTCCTTAAATTCATTCTCATAGAACTCTCCACCATTATCTATCCTAAACACCTTTATTTTCTTGTCTATCTGATTCTCCACTAGAGCCTTAAACTCTTTAAATTTACGAAATACCTTAGATTTATTTTGGAGGAAATAAATCCATGTGTTCCTTTGGAAATAATCAATGAACGAAACATATTACACATATTTACCTAATGATGGAATAGGAACAAGTCCAAACACATCACTATGTACTAAATCTAAGATTCCCTTTGCTCTTGTAGAACCAATTGAGAATCTTACCTGATTATGTTTACCATATATGAAATATTCACATAAACCAAAATCCTGTGTGCAATTAGACATAACTTCAACCATACCTATACCATGTAGTTCTCAAAGGCCCTTCTCTCCAATATGTCCCAGTCTTTGATGCCACATCATTGTATTTCCTCCAAAGACTGTAGGGGTTCTATCTTCTTCATTTCCACCCTCGATAACAACATAACTATACACCTATTATTGATATTTCTTCCCAACAACTTATATAGAGTTCCATTCCAAATTCCCCTTAACAACACCATTTCCCCTTGAACCATTTTGTAGGTTTCCTTTTCAATCATAGTATGTACACCTGCATCACTGATCTTACTTACATATATCAAGTTTCTAGCCAACTCTAGAATGTGAAAAACCCTAGGCAGTGTTCTAATCCTTTTGTACTTCAACAAAAACTTGAATTTTACTTATCCTTTTATTTTGTTTATCGAGTCATCCCCTAGGAAAACCTCACCTCCATTATTATTTTCATATTCACAAAACCACTCCCTATGGGGAGTCATATGAAAAGAAGCACTTGATCGATCAACCATATTTCATGATCTAAATGTGTGCTTGAAGAAGCCAAGTATGCATCATCTCTTTCCTTTGATGTGGTCTTCCCTTCCTCAAAAGGAACATCATTAGATCCCTTCCCTCTCTCAACACTTTTAGATCTACAATCCTTCTTCTAATGCGTAGTTTTACCACATTTCCAACATTTCCTTAAGGATTTTCCTGTTGATTTAGATCTACCTCTAGATTTAGATCTTCCACTCGAGGACTTATTTTTATTTCTATATGGGGAACATCCTCTTATAGATAAGGCATTCTTGATTCAATTATCCATGGTTTTCCTCCTCATTTATTTTAATAATAAGGATGAAACCACATTATAAACTTTGATGTGGTTTCATTACTCCCAGTAGCTACAACCAAACTATCCCATGAATCTAGAAAAGAACACAGTAAACTAATGAACTTATCTTCATTATAAATTTTAATGTCAATAGAAAACAATTGACTTACCACAATATTGAAGGAATTTAGATGTTCTTTCACCATGTCTCCATCATTCATCCTCAAGTCGTATAGCTTCTTTCAAAGGAAAATTTTATTTACTAGGGACTTAGAATGATACAAAGACCCTAATTTATCCCATAAATCTTTGGCTATAACTTCTCCCAAGACATTCAGTAACACTGAATCTGAAGACACAACCAAATTGTGTTATTTTCCTTCTTATCCAACTTCATCCCATATTTTGTCGGCATACTTGTAAGTGCAGTACCAGGATTGAAAACGACCCATTGTTCTACCAAAAGATTCTTCATATTCAACGTATAAAGCTCAAATGTTTTCCCATTAAATTTCTTGATCTCGATTTTACAATTGCTCGCCATTCTCTTTCACCACAAAAATCACCACTACAAAGTTCCCATTGAAACCATGTTTATCATAGACTCAAGATAAATTAAACCTTAGCAACAAAGGTGTCCCCCCTGAATCCAATAATTGATATGATACCAGATGTAGGTTTTAAACCTTTATAGTATAGTAATGCACATACAAATTATTTATAAAATATAAATAAAAAAATAACATTCACACATAGTACTAAAAAATTTGCCCTGGAAACCCTTAACCAGGAAAACCAACAAATGTTTGGAGTCGCACCTCTAACTCTCATTGTATTAACTTCACCAATTAAAATATAATATATATGATTCCAAGACATCCAAAACCCTAATCCACTGACCTGGATTAGATTCCTTAACCATAATTATATTACAATGGGCCAAAAAAACAACCAAAATGGACAAAAAACAACCCAATTTTTTGTTTTTAGGGGATCCACCCCCAAACCCTCAGTGAAACATACAACACATGAGGCTATTCGTGCAAAGAATATAACACTTTCCCAAAAAATTCATGAATGTATATGTAATAAAGTAAACGATGAAGACAACCTAACGAATGATTAGTTGGAGCAGGTACAACTTCTCCAACCATCTCTCTATTGTATAAATACTCTTGAAGAATGAATATGAACTCAGTTGGTTAACCTTCCTAGATATCTCTCTTGAGAATCATGTGTGTGCTCAATGTTCTTGCTACAATGTAGTCCTTTCTTGAATGCATGTGTGTAATCTAGAAGATTACAATAGGCTCTAATAATCCCTTAATCAAGGTAACAATACCCTTTTCAATATAATAAAATTTCCTCAAATTATAAGAAATATAACAACTGAAACTACTCTCCTTCAACTCACCATGACCCAATGTACTATGTTGGTCATTCATATTGAAGTACTCAATAACAAAATTTATAGAAAAACTAAATAACGATCAACCAAGAACACACTTCAATCAATGCTTTGATCCGTACAAAATCCTATTTCAATGCCTTCTCTATGCATGCAACCATAATGGTTCTTCTTTATTTTCTTGATTTGGAGGAGAATTACCATTAATTCAATGTTCATATTAAAAGTATTACAGTTAAGAAAGATCAAGTTTCAATAATCCAAAGTAATCAACCTACTATCTAGGAATCAAGATAAATCCTCTAAAATTCAAATAGAGACAATTGAATTAGTCAAAATATATCTTAAACACAATCTGTATTAGGTTATTAACACTCTAAATCATATCTCATTATTCCCTCATGAAGGAGAAGAAAACAATTGGAATAATCCAAGACATTTTCCTCAAAAAACTCAAATCTGCATCTACGGGACATGATGGTGGGTTTCCTAAAGGCAAATGGCAGTTAGAAGATTTCGACCACAAGTTTTATAAGGGTAACTAACGGACGACCATGACTATGGATTTTACAAGCATGATCACCTTTGTTCACATGGAAAAATAATTAGAAATTTTTCTTCCAAAATTTTCCTTGGGTACTCAATTTCACAAACTGAGGTTTCATATAGAGATTATATTGATCCTGAAGCATATGTTGAGGGTTCTAAATTGTGAATTCAATTCTTAAAACAAGTGATATTTCCCTTATAAATTTTCATATTTTCAAACCCCAACTACCAATTCTTAATTTTCCAAAGAAATGAAAATACCTCTTCAAATTTCATATTAACATACATGTTTACAGAAGGATGTCGAAAGTTATCCTTTGATGATTCTTCAATTCCAAACTTGCTCCAAGTATTAGCTCCAATTCTACTTTTCCAAATGTATCATTTACTTATTCATTAACCACCTTATGAAATCTCGAATGGGTACTCTTCTTCCCCAGG
Organism: Picea abies; assembly: GCA_900067695.1. Classification (NCBI taxonomy): domain Eukaryota; kingdom Viridiplantae; phylum Streptophyta; class Pinopsida; order Pinales; family Pinaceae; genus Picea; species Picea abies. Next base: position 23,003 of record CBVK0102844548.1, read on the forward strand.
GATCCCCAAGATGCAATGGGTTGTATGAGAAGGGTGCAAAAGCTAACATTTGGAATATGTGGCTCCTCCATAGCATTTGAGGTTCCCACATCCATGTTATAGCATATTCTTGAGACCAAACTCAAAACCAACTCACCAAGAAAAAAATGAACACTACGACATCCATCCAACATTAAGTTGCAAAAAGGTGAGCTCTTAATCCCAATCCTCATTTCTTATATAGCCTTCGAGGCTCATGCCATTTGTCCTTCCCATGAAAATGATAATTACTTTAATTAGTAATTATATATTACTTACCCACCCATGTGTCACTCCATGCACAAGTAATTCATTTATTTAAAATGCAAAATATAGATTATTCATCACATCCAAACCTCTTCTCCTATTTTTACTCTTAGATGTTCCCTATATCCATTTTGTTTTCTTTCATTGAGTGGGTGCACAAGAAGTATTGGTACCAAGTGTTAGACATGATCACTACAACTCTTCAAGTACCAAATCAAGAATGAGACCAAATCAAAGTCAATACCAAGGGTGAGACCAAGTTAAATCAAAGCCTTGAAGTATTGGTACCAAGAGTTAGACATGATCACTACAACTCTTCAAGTACCCTCCACCAAGAGCTACACATAACCTATACAATTCTTCAAGTGCATGATACTAAGGGTGCCATGCCCTTCAAGAACTACCTATTGGTATGTACCAAGGGTTCCATGTTCATGCATTCCCTTTAAGTATCATTTTTTAATGGTGGGGAGCGGTGTCATGGTTGGGATTTAACTAACCCAAATCATTCACCATTAGTGAGAAACTAATGGTGAATAAAAAATAAGGATTGATGTGGTGCTCATTCATGGATTGTGTCCCTCGGGGCCCATGGTTAGCCTAACCACACCTGACCCCCCCCAAAATTGACATGGGATCGACGGGTGTCCTACATGACGTTAGATAGCGACAAGGTAAAATTCATTCAATTTATTTATTTTAATTATCTGGCTGCCAATCCAAAATGGCACATATACATTTCCATTTTAAAAAAGGGGTAAAGGTAAACATTTGGTTTATTTAAAATTTGCAAAGAGTCGAGTGCCCATTAACTGTTCCTACGTAATCCACCGTCATCACTCCATACTGAGACTTGTTCCAATCAACATCCTCCACGGGTAATTCAAAGCCTACTTACCCTTATTATTTTCATTATCAATATGCAATCTTCTCAGCCTGTAGAAGCTAAGAAAAGTATGAACATTGTAGAGGAAGATTTGGTTGACAAAGATAAGGATATTTTTTTTTATCTTGTCTTGTTGTTTGACCCTTATAAATTATACCAGCAGGTAAACCAAGGTTTTAGGGATCTAGTCGACCATTACTATCCGTGGGAATCTGAATTAGCAAAATTTTTAGTACCTAGGTATATCATTTCCCAAAATTTGTAGTACCCCAAGTATATCATTTCCCAGAATGCGAATTATGTCCCATCCAAAAGAACCATAATTTTCACAGTTGGGTGTGTCCTCATTGAATTAATCCCTTAGACTATTACCCAGATGATGAGATGGCCATTAAACCCTGATAATGCACCATTAAATGAGTTCATTGCAACTAAATGTTTCCGAGAATTGAAACTAGAGGAAAGGGTTACCTTATTACAATCGTATCTCTGTAAATCTTGATGTTCCAGTTGATAATCTTGTCATTCAATCCAATCTATTTCTTGAAACTTCCCGGAAAATTATTTCTATGATCTTTATGATTTTTGGGGAAAATGATGATTTGACAATTGATGAGTTTGTGTTAGGGATCATGGTTTCGATTTTCCCAATTACAATCAAACCCGTTACTAAATTTAATTATGCCTAGTTCTTAGCAGACCAAATTCACTGCCAAATCTCTAAATTTGAATATCTTAGAAGCTTCAGATACCAATCTTACCTGGTTCAACTCTTCATGTTTACACAAGCCTTCCATTTGATGCATCTAGGTCTAAAGTTTGAAGACGATCTTGGTAACCCAACTTTAGTCATTCACTGGACTTCTTTTATCATGAATAAACCTTTGAATGTTGAATTTTCATAGTATGTTGACTGGTTTATGTCTAAAGCCCACCAAATCATACACATTGAAGCTCCTCCCTAGAATCTTTCTTGAGTGAAAAAAAATATTGCAATTAAGCTCTGACAAAAGAGTGGGAGACTGATATATCTTTGAACATCATTCTAAAATCATAATTTTTGGTTGTCAACTTTCTCCTTTCCTCTTACCTGTTTTCTTGACTCCAAGATTTTTTTCTCTTGAATATGTTAGGCAAATATTGAAATCATTTGAAATTCATTTTGTGCCAAATAAATATAAGGTGTGAGATCGGAAGAGCATGGTTAGCCTAACCACACCTGACCCCCCCCAAAATTGACATGGGATCGACGGGTGTCCTACATGACGTTAGATAGCGACAAGGTAAAATTCATTCAATTTATTTATTTTAATTATCTGGCTGCCAATCCAAAATGGCACATATACATTTCCATTTTAAAAAAGGGGTAAAGGTAAACATTTGGTTTATTTAAAATTTGCAAAGAGTCGAGTGCCCATTAACTGTTCCTACGTAATCCACCGTCATCACTCCATACTGAGACTTGTTCCAATCAACATCCTCCACGGGTAATTCAAAGCCTACTTACCCTTATTATTTTCATTATCAATATGCAATCTTCTCAGCCTGTAGAAGCTAAGAAAAGTATGAACATTGTAGAGGAAGATTTGGTTGACAAAGATAAGGATATTTTTTTTTATCTTGTCTTGTTGTTTGACCCTTATAAATTATACCAGCAGGTAAACCAAGGTTTTAGGGATCTAGTCGACCATTACTATCCGTGGGAATCTGAATTAGCAAAATTTTTAGTACCTAGGTATATCATTTCCCAAAATTTGTAGTACCCCAAGTATATCATTTCCCAGAATGCGAATTATGTCCCATCCAAAAGAACCATAATTTTCACAGTTGGGTGTGTCCTCATTGAATTAATCCCTTAGACTATTACCCAGATGATGAGATGGCCATTAAACCCTGATAATGCACCATTAAATGAGTTCATTGCAACTAAATGTTTCCGAGAATTGAAACTAGAGGAAAGGGTTACCTTATTACAATCGTATCTCTGTAAATCTTGATGTTCCAGTTGATAATCTTGTCATTCAATCCAATCTATTTCTTGAAACTTCCCGGAAAATTATTTCTATGATCTTTATGATTTTTGGGGAAAATGATGATTTGACAATTGATGAGTTTGTGTTAGGGATCATGGTTTCGATTTTCCCAATTACAATCAAACCCGTTACTAAATTTAATTATGCCTAGTTCTTAGCAGACCAAATTCACTGCCAAATCTCTAAATTTGAATATCTTAGAAGCTTCAGATACCAATCTTACCTGGTTCAACTCTTCATGTTTACACAAGCCTTCCATTTGATGCATCTAGGTCTAAAGTTTGAAGACGATCTTGGTAACCCAACTTTAGTCATTCACTGGACTTCTTTTATCATGAATAAACCTTTGAATGTTGAATTTTCATAGTATGTTGACTGGTTTATGTCTAAAGCCCACCAAATCATACACATTGAAGCTCCTCCCTAGAATCTTTCTTGAGTGAAAAAAAATATTGCAATTAAGCTCTGACAAAAGAGTGGGAGACTGATATATCTTTGAACATCATTCTAAAATCATAATTTTTGGTTGTCAACTTTCTCCTTTCCTCTTACCTGTTTTCTTGACTCCAAGATTTTTTTCTCTTGAATATGTTAGGCAAATATTGAAATCATTTGAAATTCATTTTGTGCCAAATAAATATAAGGTAATTTTTAAATTAAAGAAGGAGGTGGGTCCTTTTATTGTCAATACCAGATCGACATTGTAGGTAACAACAAATATTCTTTCAACTTTAGGATTTCAACATGGAGAACCTTGGAATTATGACCCTCATGGTATAATTTATTCAAAAAGAATCTTACATGGGCAAACCCCTTATCAACATCAACAAAAAGAGCAATTAGAGCTATTGGAAAACCAGGACAATTGGCAAGATGTGAAAAACATTCTACAGATCTATGGTAAAGCATATGATCAATTTGTGAAGTCTCCAATCACACAAAAACCACAACAATTTGAGAATACATAAAAAAGGAAAACCTCAGAGTCTACCCCAAAGGATTCAATGACAGGGGAAGAAGGATCATCCAAAAAGCATAAATTGGAAGCACTTAAAGAAGAAGGAGATCCAGAGTTACCAGAATAAATAATGCCAAATTAAAAGGGCCCTACTGTGACTATATAAATAACTATATAAATAACATCATCAAAAAAGTTCAAAAGTGTGGAGAGTCAAATTGAAACATAGTTAGGGGGCTATTGATCAATCAAAGTAGATAGAACAGGTTCATCAGTTTATGGAAATAAAAAAAGCAGGTTCAGACATAAAAAATAATATGATTCCCAAAGTCTATGACCATGATGTATATCATACCATAACGATCTCAACTATATATTATGAGAAGGGAAGGTTTATTATAGCAGTCATGGAGCCAAAGAACCAGAAGAAAGTAATAAACATCTCCATTGATCTAAATGTTGTTCATCCATTGGATAAATTTGAATTACATAGACAAACTATAGAAATGATAAACATAGATTCCATGATAGCTAATCTTGGAATCAAGAAACTTCAAGCCGTAAATTATAAGCTCGGGTTTCATTTAAAGAATGAAAAATTGGCTAGCAGAACCAAGCAGATAAGAGTGGAGGAGATAGAGAAATGGATAATAGAACTAGGAGCTAATACAAAAGATGAAGCATATTAAAGAATGAAAAATTGGCTAGCAGAACCAAGCAGATAAGAGTGGAGGAGATAGAGAAATGGATAATAGAACTAGGAGCTAATACAAAAGATGAAGCATATGTACAAGCAATGATAAAAACAAAGGACAAACAAATCCAGGTATTGAAGCAAAAGCTTAAAATCTTAGGAATTGACCATGTACTTTCTACCCTCCAATCTGAGCTGATAAACTTGTTATGACAACTGTAAAAAATTGGCTAATTATAGGATAAATAACCCCATATGTCACGGGATAAAATCCTCTTTGTTTGGTATATTGATTGCTAGCCTCTAGGGGGATTCCCTAGGCACAATGAAGTGCTTTGTTGGTTGATCTAAGGTCTGATTTTATGTGTTAAAACTAAAAAATCAGCGAGCTGTTTTTCTTGGACAACATGTGAAAGCGGTCCAAAACAATGAGAAAATTGATCTTATACGCTTGGAGGGAACCTGTATGGTTAGCACAATGAAGATAGACTAGAAAGAATATGAAAACTATTCAAAATGATCGAAATTAACCATGATAAACAGAACTACAGGAAATCCAAGCAGAAAAGATCAACTTATGAAGAAAATGGTAGAGATGGGAGATTAGATTGAAATGTATGAAAAACAGATCGAAAGTCTAAAAAGAGGATCTTCTTATTTTCAAGCAGCAAAGACACTAGATCCAACAACTGCACTATCAAAGGCATTAGCAGATTTGAATCTAAAAGGTGTTGAAATTGAAATCTTAAAGAAAACAATCTCATAGCAAAAAGAAGAAATCAAAGATAAAGACAAAGTTATTGCAGAATATTAGAAAATGAAGGTTAAAATGTTAACTGATGTGGAATAAATGAAGATTAAATTTTCAGGTAAACCATATTTGGTAGGAGCCAAACATCTCATGTGGGATGAAATCATCAGTGAAGTAGCCAAGCTTTGGGATTATTTCAAAATAATAGATGATGGAATGTTACTAATAGATGAAGTAGATGATGTAATACAAAAATCATTTCATGAATTAGGAAAAAGACCCCAAGTTGCCACCCAAATCATAATGTTCCTAAATTCCAACTCTAGAGAAACATTGTCAAGAAAAGGTGTCACAGATAGAACAATAATGATGATGGAAACTAAAATAATTTTCACAAAGATGAATCTAATACAACAAGTTCAAAATGAATGCATAGAATTGAAAAGAAGTGTGGAATATTTTTCCAATAAATTTGAGAACTTAGTGAATATGGGGTTACCTTTAGCTTGAAATAAAAAAGTCAAGTTCTTTTCATATGAAAACTATAGAATAAGCTTATTCCTTGTCAGGGCGAAATATGATAAATTTAAAAATATGGTTAATACTCTAAGAGGTCAAACCATTGTTGACCTACTCATAGATGACTTCTATCTTTTATGGTGGACAAAAACCTTAATTTTGCATACCCCTACATACAAAATATACATTAAAATGGATATCACATTCATGCAGATGAAGTCATTCAGTTATCCATCGGATGTGATTTGGAATATCCTCCTCTAGTCGTTGACAGGATGAGTCACCAAAGAAGATGAAGAAAATGAGGATTTGACTCCAATTGTCCTATTTTTAAGGAGTCAAAGATTTTGGTGTATCTGAACATCCTAAGAAATAGGACTGAATAACCGTTTTTTTTTTAAGCTAACTTGTATAAATGTTCATGAGAACTCAATGTTAAGAGATATTTTTGGCCCGAGCTTAAGTTTTTACTAAGATCATACAACTTTGAAGATTGAAACTTCTGTGTTTCAATTTATGTGATTCATTTTCTTATGTTATTCCCATGCTCTCAGATTATTCTTAAATGTATCTTTTGTCATGACTGTGATGATTTAGTACAACAACTACCATCATAAAGCTGCAAAGGTATCATTAAAAGTTACATATTTCTTCAAACATACTGTGAGTATAAAGAAGACTTGTGCTTGCATTTTATCATTCATTTCTGAATCAAGAAGAAGTATTCATTTTGATCAAACCATATTATAGTCTAGAAATGTAATCAAACATCATTTCTTCTAGATGAAAGTTAAGTAATACTTAGCACAGGATACATTATTTCGATTTTCAGTTTTTGTTTTCTCCTATTTCTTCTTTCATCCTCTAAAAAATTAATTGTCCAGAACATAGAATGATTTTCTTTTCAATATTAAATATTTAAATATTTAAAGACTAATGATACATGCCCAACTAAGCAACAAAAATACTTTGTTTTAGGATAGATAAACTTTTAAAAAATCAATCAATTTTATGGATGCTTGGCATAGTTTCCTAGCCAGAAACATCTCAAAGGTTACAACATTCTTTTGGCGCCGTTGTTGGGGACCGAATTAAAGAAATTTAGTTTTCCCTCAGAAAGATGACAATAAAACCTACTCATTGATGGTAAACAAAGAGATAGGAAGGCTACAATCCTTTACCTGGCGACTCCACATTTTCAATTCTAGCATCAGGAAAGAAAAACATTAGGCCTAACCCAGACCCTAAAAATACTACCCCAGTAGAAAATCCTGAGAGATTTTTGTCCAAGAATAATCCTAGGAAAAGAACTATAACTTATTCTTCTATGCCCTCTATTGCTAAACCTTCTTCTTCCACAAAACCTAAATCTAAAGGAAAATCTCATGTTCTTTTAAAATATTCTCTAAAATATTTTTCTATAAGCCCTCCTAAAGCCTCTCTTCCATCTTCTCCCAAAAAATCTATTCCCACCTCTTCGAAACAACATTTGACTATGTCTACAAACCACTTTATTAAATTATTTCTTGATCAATACATTGAACTTTCCCTCTGATCCAGGTGGATCTTGGTGGCCATCCACCTTTTCCATTGAATCAACACTTCAAGCATATAGTTTTGATAAACCATGTTATTCACCCTTTTGATGGGGAATGGAATGTAATTACAGACATCATGTAATGATTTCCTAGTGGTCTTATGTACATTCCTACATCAGAGCATTGATGCACCGGATCCCATTAGAACTTCACAGTTAAGTGTGCTCAGACTAGAGTAGTACTAGGATGGGTGACCGCCCGAGAAGTCCTAGTATTTTACATGCCTATGACATTTTATAAACTTACACTAATTTATCCCACATGCATCATGGGAATTGTTCTCCTCTCACTCTCTCTTTTCTCTCTTGTTCATTAATAGAAGTTGGTTTTCACTATATTTCTATGTTCTTCGCATTATCTCTATGTATTTCCTTGTTATATATCGGTTATATTTTTGTCTTCTTGTCATTCTCAAAATAATCTGGATCAATGGTATCAGAGCAGTCTAGTCCTTTTCATTTCTCAAAGTAGGTCCTCGACGAGGTTAGGGTAGAGAGATTTGGGTCTCGAGCTAGTTTTTCTTGAGGACAACCACTCTCGCTAGCCCAAGCGATCTCCCACGACGGAAGAAAAGGGAGCTGACAGAGCAGAAGATCAGTTCAAGACGTTGCTCGAGGAAGCCCTCATGTGACAAAGGAACGAGATGATGGACAAATTTTCTCATATCCTTCAAAGACTATTGATGGCGGTGACTGAGGCATCTTCGACAAGAATTCATTTCACCAGTGCGACACCCTTCAAGGTACAAGTCAATTTTGATATCCTATTATTTGAAGGCCAGATAGATGCAAGTTCTCTAGAAAAATGGTTGAATCTGCTAGAAGTTTATTACTTTGTCCAAATTTTTTCCGACAATGAAAAGATCACCTTTGTCTCTCCTTAAATCCCTTCCCCATGTTAGAGCTTGGTGGGAAGGTTACTGGGAGAGTTACACCACAGATGAATATACACTATTTGGGAGAGAACTGACTTGGGTAGCCTTTGTAGATGCCCTAAAGGAGGAGTTCTACTCTGTCAGAAACTATGATGACCAATACATGAGATGGACAACTCTGCATCAAAAAAGAGAGCAGACCGTGCCGAAGTACACCAACATCTTTCATACATTGCGCTCAAAGATGGGCATCAAAGACTCTGAGTGCCACCTAGTTTTGAAGTACTATAGTGGTCTACACATGTACATCCAAACATAGATGGATTTCTTGGATATATCCTCATTGGGAGTTGCCTATCGATATGTAGTCAAAATTGAGCAGAAATTCAAGCAACAAAGTAAGTAGGAGTTTAGGTTTGAAAATATGCCACAACAGAATCACGACAAAGGAAACCCTAAATCACATAACGAAGGGCAAAGAAAGGATATCAACCTCAAGAGAGCTAGTCCAAGATGTAGACAAAGAAGGGTAATGGGAAGCCTAAGAAACACACTAGAAAGTGGTGTGATTTCCACAACAACCCTTGGCACAACACCAATGAATGTCACTCGAAACAGTCATTGGTGGCCAAGCTCAAAGACAAAGATATGAACCCTGACTCTGACTCAAATTTAGAAAACAATAAAAGGAGAAAGATCATTGATGCAGAACCCACTGCTATTGTCACAACCACAACAATCCAACCAGAAGAACTAGAGGATCGTGAGGAGGGGGAGCACCTCTTCCATTCACATATGTGGGTGAATGGGACCCCGCTGCATTTTATTGTTGATAACGGATGCCAGAAGAACCTTATCTTAGCAGAGGTCGTCAAGCAGTTGGATTTTTTGACAAAACCACACCCGCAACCATACAACATCGGGTGGCTTTACCAAGGACAAGATATTCATGTCAGCCAATAATGTCACCTCTCCTATGGCATCAAGTCCTTCAAGGATGAGGTATTGTGTGGTATTTCCCCAGTATAATTATGTGATGTTCTTTTTGGCCAACCATATATGTGGAAGCATCATTTTTTTTATGAGTCTCGACCCCATAGCATCATTGTTAGTCTAGGGGGTCATCTCTACAGGGTACCAGAGGCAGTTCCAACTACTATCCCACAAAAACAAGGCCGCAAAGTAATCTCTCATACCGCAAAATTTAGCATCTTCACGATCTAGTCATAAGGTGAAGAGAAGGACACCACAACCTCAGACCCTTAAATACAATAGAAGGAGATCGACAAGATTGTAGAAGAGCAACAATGTATTCTTGTTGCACTTGCAAGGGTGCCTCCACACTACTCAGTCAAGTGAAGTTATAAAAAATCCCTTCATGTTCTTCATGTTGCATCTTCCCTGACAGAGTCCTCCTATACCCAGACCAAGGTAGATCATGTAGCCATATCTATTGAATGGATCCAACACCTCCAATAGTTTCATGACATCCTTCCACAGGAAAATTACTAGCAAGACATATACTTCAACAAGGAAAGCGACTCATCAAGGTTTAGATTCAGTAGAATTTTATCCATCTCCCAAGGGAACTTGAAGAAATGGGGACCATTGCTTCCTAAGGGGGAGGAATGATCCAAGTGGATCTCTATGGCCATACACCTTTTACAATGAATTAACATTTCAAGCATATAGTTTTGATAAACCATGATATTCACCCTTTCGATGGGGAATGGAATGCAATTACATAAATCATGTAATTATTTCCTAGTGGTATTATGTACATCCTACATCATAGCGTTGATGCACCAGATCCCATTAGAACTCCACAATTAAGCGTGCTCATACTAGATTTGTACTTGGATGGGTGACCACCTGGAAAGTCCTAGTATTTTACATGTCTATGGCATTTTATAAACTTAAACTAATTTATCCCACATGCATCATGGGAATTGTTTCTCATATATAATTTAGATGAAGGAGGCCCTTTAAGCATGCAATGGAGTGTGATGTAAATTGTGTTGTGAATGAAGCATAGCCAACATCTCTTTCTTTTCAGAGATAAGCTACCACATTCTGCCAGTTTTTGTTCTACAATGTTTTTCTCTCTTGTTCATTAATAGAAGTTGGTTTTCACTACATTGATGTGTTCTCCACATTATCTCTGTGTATTTCCTTGTTATATATCGGTTATATTTTTGTCTTCATGTCATTCTCAAAATAATCTGGATCACCCTCAAAGATTCCACTGTGATTTATCAAGTATACTCTACATAGAATTCACCCATCATTTCTCCAAAATAAACCCTTAAATATTTTCGTCATACTTTTCCTAAGTTTTCTTTCATATCCCCTAAGGAGGAAGATCTTGAAATCCCTCAAATTTCTCTTTCGATTCATCCTTTAGAAGAAGAAGAATTTAAAGTATTGTTGGAGGGCAGGCCAAAGCAGAAAGAAAGACAATTTTGGGAAAGAAAGCTTGCATGAGGAAAGCGACAGCTGGAAGGAAGAACAACACGCATGCATGCAGGGAGGACCTAACGACGTTAGGGTTAGGGTTTTGGTAATGTATTGTAAAGGTTGAAGAGCTAGAAATGTCTAAATATAGATACTTAGGTATCATAAGGGGTTCAGATATATACATAGGTATCATAATATTAATATATATACTTAGGTATCATAAGGTTCGGTTATATACTTAGGTATCATAAGGTTTGGATTTGTAGTTATTGTAGAGAGAGTTGTTGTAGCGAACTGATATGTAATATTTTGTTGTATGATCTATTTTGGTAAGTTGTTGATCTAGAGAGGACGAAGGAGGGTGGATCTTGAGGGTTAGATTGCAGGCTAAGGATCCTAGTGCGATGTAGTTTGCCTCATATAGATCTTACCCAACGGGGAAGAGTTGTAAGCACACGATGTTGTAGTGATACAACGACTATAATAAAAGATATGAGAGCCAAATATTTGTGGATGTATCCAAGGAGGGGGTGAATGACAGTAACATCTGTGTTATGATATTGAATGCATGTGTGCCTTTATTGCTTTTAAGTAAATATTGCTATACTGAATGAATGAGTGTTATATTTCCCGTTTATTCGCATTTGACAATATATTGGGTTTACAAGTTATGATAGTGGTTCAATATAAAGTTCTCATATCTCGCACTCAATCCTAGGCTGTAAACACATGAGTATTACAGCCACCCATTAAAGCTATCTCGGGTGAGACTGCGCAGTGCACTTTGTGCACTGCATTTCCTTCTGGTTTACCAGGAGGGTTGATAGTTTTAGAGGCTTTGTTGGAAACCCGAATAGACATGAAACCTGGGTCAATAAACTCA
>CBVK0102844562.1:0-16178 GCA_900067695.1 Picea abies
CATTGTGGGGAAAAGCTACCTTGCAGTAGTTTTCCCTTTTTCACAAACACAAGCACATCTCCAACAACATCATTCTAGCATGGAGGAATGCTTGCATATGCTAAACTTTCCTCTTGCACAAGCACAATCAAATCTCAAACAACATCAGTCCACCATTAAGGAAAGCTAGCGTGTGTTAGTTTTCCCTTTTTCATAAGTACAAGTGCATATCGAACAACATCATTCCACAATGGGGGAAAGTTAACGTGTGCTATCTTTCCCTCTTACACAAGCACAAGCGCATTTTGAGCAACATCATTCCAGTGTTGGGGAAAGCTAGCGCATCCCTCCTACACAAGCACAAGCGCATCTCGAACATCATCCTACCATGGGGGAAAGCTAGCATGTCTCTTATGCAAGCATATACACATCTCGAACAAGATCATTCCACTATGAGGGAAGGCTAGCGTGTGCTATCTTTTTCTCTTACACAAGTGCATCTCGAACAACATCATTCCTCTCTGGGGTAAAACTAGTGCATGCTAACTTTCAGTCATGCAGAAGCATAAGAACATCTTGAATAACATCATTCCATTGTGGGGAAAAGCTAGACTGTGCTAGCTTTACCTCTTTCACAAACACAAGAACATCTTGAACAACATCATTCTAGCATGGAGGAAAGCTTGCACATGCTAAACTTCCCTTTTGCACAAGCACAACCACATCTCAAATAACATCATTCCACTATTAAGGAAAGCTAGCGCATGTTAGCTTTCCCTCTTGCATAAGCACAAGTTCATCTCGAACAACATCATTCTACCATGGGGGAAATCTAGCGCATGTTAGCTTTCCCTCTTACACAAGCACAAGCACATCTCGAACAACATCATTTCAGTTTTGGGGAAAGCTAGTGCATGCTAGCTTTCCCTCTTGCATAAGCACAAGCGCATCTTGAACATCATCCTACCATGGGGGAAAGCTAGCATGTCTCTTACACAAGCATATACACATCTCGAACAAGATCATTCCACTATGGGGGAATGCTAGCATGTGCTAGCTTTCTCTCTTGCACAAGCACAAGCGCATCTTGAACAACATCATTCCTCCGTGGGGTAAAATTAGTGCATGCTAACTTTCAGTCTTGCAAAAGCACAAACACATCTTAAATAACATCATTCCATTGTGGGGAAAAGTTACCCTGTGCTAGCTTTCCCTCTTTCACAAACACAAGCACATCTCCAACAACATCATTCTAGCATGGAGGAATGCTTGCACATGCTAAACTTCCCTCTTGCACAAGAAAAATCAAATCTCAAACAACATCAGTCCACCATTAAGGAAATCTAGCGCGTGTTAGTTTTCCCTCTTGCATAAGCACAAGTGCATATCGATCAACATCATTCCACAATGGGGGAAAGCTAGCACGTGCTATCTTTCCCTTTTACACAAGCACAAGCGCATTTTGAGCAACATCATTCCAGTGTCGGGGAAAGCTAGCACATGCTAGCTTTCCCTCTTGCACAAGCACAAGCCCATCTCGAACATCATCCTACCATGGGAGAAAGCTAGGACGTGCTAGCTTTCCCTCTTACACAAGTATATACACATCTCGAACAAGATCATTCCACTGTGGGGGAAAGCTAGCATGTGCTAGCTTTCTCTATTGCACAAACACAAGCGCATCTCAAACAACATCATTCATTTGTGGGGTAAAAATAGTGCATGCTAACTTTCAGTCTTGCAGAGGCACAAACACATCTTGAATAACATCATTCCATTGTGGGGAAAAGCTAGTGCGCTCTTTCAGAAACACAAGCACATCTCGAACAACATCATTCTATCATGGAAGAAAGCTTGAACATGCGATACTTCCCTCTTGCAAAAGCACAAATACATCTCAACCAACATCATTCCACCGTTAAAGAAAGCTAGTGTGTATTAGCTTTCCCTCTTCCATAAGCACAAGTGCATCTCAAACAACATCATTCCACCATGGTGGAAAGCTAGTGCATGCTAGCTTTCTCTTTTGCACAAGCATAAGCACATCTCGAACAAAATCATTCCTCCGTGGGATAAAACCAATGCATGCTAACTTTCAGTCTTGCAGAAGCACAAGAACATCTTGAATAACATCATTCCATTGTGGGGAAAAGCTAGTGTGTGCTAGCTTTCCCTCTTTCACAAACACAAGCACATCTCGAACAACATCATTCCAGCATGAAGGAAAGCTTGAATATGCTAAACTTCCCTCTTGCACAAGCACAAGGACATCTCAAACAACATCATTCCACCATTAAGGAAAGCTAGGGCGTGTTAGCTTTCCCTCTTGCATAAGCACAAGTGCATCTTGAACAACATCATTCCACCATGGTGGAAAGATAACACCTGCTAGCTTTCTCTCTTGCACAAGCAAAAGACCATCTTGAACAACATCATTCCAGTGTTGTGCATCTCGAACATCATCCTACCATGGGGAAAAGCTAGCATGTGCTAGCTTTCCCTCTTACACAAGCATATACACATCTTGAACAAGATCATTCCACTGTGGGGGAAGGCTAACGTGTGCTATCTTTCTCTCTTGCACAAGCACAAGTGCATCTCAAACAACATCATTCCTCTATGGGGTAAAACTAGTGCATGCTAACTTTCAGTCTTGCAGAAGCACAAGGACATCTTGAATAACATTATTCCATTGTGGGGAAAAGCTAGCCTGTGCTAGCATTCCCTCTTTCACAAACCCAAGCACATCTCCAACAACATCATTCTAGCACAGAGGAATGCTTGCACATGCTAAACTTCTCTCTTGCACAAGCACAATCAAATATCAAACAACATCAGTCCACTGTTAAGGAAAGCTAGCGTGTGTTAGGTTTCTCTCTTTCATAAGCACAAGTGCATATCGAACAACATCATTCCACAATGGGGGAAAGCTAGCGCATGCTATCTTTCCCTCTAACACAAGCACAAGCACATTTGGAACAACATCATTCCAGTGTTGGGGAAGCTAGTGCATGCTAGCTTTCCCTCTTGCACAAGCACAAGCGCATCTCGAACATCATCCTACCATGGGGAAAGCTAGCATGTCTCTTACACAAGCATATACACATCTCGAACAAGATCATTCCACTATGGGGGAAAGCTAGTGTGTGCTAGCTTTCTCTCTTCCACAAGCACAAGCACTTCTCGAACAACATCATTCCTCCGTGGCATAAAAATAGTGTATGCTAACTTTCAGTCTTGCAGAAGCACAAGCACGTCTTGAATAACATCATCCCATTGAGGGGAAAAGCTAGCGTGTGTTAGCTTTCCCTCTTTCACAAACACAAGCACATCTCGAACAACATCATTCTAGCATAGAGGAAAGATGGCACATGCTAAACTTCCATTTAGCACAAGCACAAGCACATCTCAAACAACATCATTCCACCGTTAAGGAAAGCTAGCAAGTGTTAGATTTCCCTCTTGCATAAGCACAAGTTCACCTCGAACAACATCATTCTACCATGGGAGAAATCTAGTGTGTGCTAGCTTTCCCTCTTACACAAGCACAAGCGCATCTCGAACAACATCATTCCAGTGTTGGTGAAAGCTAGCGCATGCTAATTTTCCCTCTTGCAGAAGCACAAGTGCATCTCAAACATCATCCTACCATGGGGAAAGGCTAGCACGTGCTAGCTTTCCCTCTTACACAAGTATATACACATCTCGAACAAGGTCATTCCACTATGGGGGAAAGCTAGTGTGTGCTAGCTTTCTCTCTTGCATAAGCACAAGCGCATCTCGAACAACTTCATTCCTCCATGGGGTAAAACTAGTGCATGCTAACTTTCAATCTTGTAGAGGCACAAGCACATCTTGAATAACATCATTCCATTGTGGGGAAAAGCTAGCGTGTGTTAGCTTTCCCTCTTTCACAAACACAAGCACATCTCGAACAACATCATTCTAGCATGGAGTAAACTTGAACATGCGATACTTCCCTCTTGCACAAGCACAAACACATCTTAAAGAACATCATTCCACCATTAAGGAAAGCTAGTGCGTGTTAGCTTTCCCTCTTGCATAAGCACAAGTGCATCTTGAATAACATCATTCCATTGTGGGGAAAAGCTACCCTGTGCAAGCTTTCCCTCTTTCACAAACAAAAGTACATCTCCAACAACATCAGTCCGCTGTTACAGAAAGCTAGTGCGTGTTAGTTTTCCCTCTTGCATAAGCACAAGTGCATATCGAACAACATCATTCCACAATGGGGGAAAGCTAGTGCATGCTATCTTTCCCTCTTACACAAGCACAAGTGCATTTTGAACAACATCATTCCAGTGTTGGGGAAAGCTAGTGCATGCTAGCTTTCCCTCTTGCACAAGCACAAGCGCATCTCGAACATCCTCCTACCATGGGGGAAAGCTAGCATGTCTCTTACACAAGCATATACACATCTCAAACAAGATCATTCCACTGTGGGGGAAAGCTAGCGTGTGCTAGCTTTTTCTTTTGCACAAGCACAAGCACATCTCGAACAACACCATTTCTCCATGGGGTAAAACTAGCGCATGCTAACTTTCAGTCTTGCAGAAGCACAAGCACGTCTTGAATAACATCATTACATTGTGGGGAAAAGCTAGTGTGTGTTAGCTTTCCCTCTTTCACAAACACAAGCACATCTCGAACAACATCATTCTAGCATGGAGGAAATCTTTCACATGCTAAGCTTCCCTTTTGCACAAGCACAAGCACATCCCAAACAACATCATCCCACCGCTAAGGAAAGCTAGTGCGTGTTAGCTTTCCCTCTTGCATAAGCACAAGTTTATCTCGAACAACATCATTCTACCATGGGAGAAATCTAGCGTGCGCTAGCTTTCCCTCTTACACAAGCACAAGTGCATGTCAAACAACATTACTCCAGTGTTGGTGAAAGATAGCACATGCTAGCTTTCCCTCTTTCACAAGCACAAGCGCATCTCGAACATCATCCTACCATGGGGGAAAGCTAGCGCATGCTAGCTTTCCCTCTTACAGAAGTATATACACATCTCGAACAAGATCATTCCACTATGGGGGAAAGCTAGTGTGTGCTAGCTTTCTCTCTTGCACAAGCACAAGCGCATCTCGAACAACATCATTCCTGCGTGGGGTAAAACTAGTGCATGCTAACTTTCAGTCTTGCAGAGGCACAAGCATATCTTGAATAACATCATTCCATTATGGGGAAAAGCTAGCATGTGTTAGCTTTCCCTCTTTCACAAACACAAGCACATCTCGAGCAACATCATTCTAGCATGGAGTAAAGCTTGAACATGCGATACTTCACTCTTGCACAAGCACAAACACATCTCAAACAACATCACTCCATCGTTAAGGAAAGCTAGCACGTGTTAGCTTTCCTTCTTGCATAAGCACAATTGCATCTCGAATGTGGAATGGGTTTCTTGGCTTAGTTCATATTTCACGAGGACTGATATATAATGGGTTACGAACTATAGCAATTTTGAGGACATGGAATGATTACGAATGGCCAGGAAGGTTGACACAACAATCAGCGTGAGAGGTTTTTGAGTAGGATCTTCTGTTGTGTATTTGGCACAACATATTTCATCTTTAGCGTTTGCAACATGTTTGGCGAAATACCTGAACAGATTTTTGGTTTGACAGAAGTCCTGTTTGCAACATGTTTGAGGAAATAAATGAACAGGGTCTGGGCTTGTCAGATTGTTTCAAATCTTTATGAAGTCCCTGGCAGGGTAAACCATCACCCTGTAGGTGAAATCTATTGATTCCATCTCCATTTTAAAGAGAAAGGTGTAGCCTAAGGAGAGGATCCATGCAGCTCTGCAATTGTTGTTCTTCTTTGGTAAGTAATTAGCAGATTTTTTGTGTGGTTAAAAAAGACATGTTTGCCACAAATTTTTTAATGTCTGTTGGATTCTTGCTAGTACACATATTTGCTGGAAAATTTACAATAAGTGTGTTTTTGAACTAGTGTTCATTGTAAGCTAGGTGGGCGTTGGTTTTGTAGGAATGTATGCCAAGAATGGGAATGTTAACATTGGTTGCAAATTGTTTGAAAGAATGCCTCAATGAAATGTTGTTGCATGAATTGTAGTCATTGTTGGTTACATTGTAAAATACCCTTATTAAACTATAAATAAAATTACATACTTTGGGATCCTTTTGGCACAATACCAAGGCGATCATGTATCTTTTATTTTCTCTCTCCATCAACATATTTGTAAATGTGTGCACCCTAATTTCTTATAAATCTGCCTTGAATTGATTAACTATCCAGATCACCTCAGATGCATGTTTCAGATTAATAGCTTGATCATGATCTCCAATGGATTTTATGATTTTCTGGTATGCAATGTTGTAATCCTTAACGGTCCACCTGAATCCTTTTCTCTATTACCAACCTTAATGAACATTGAAAATATTGATGATAAAGCACCCTCAAATTCTAGAGCATTTGAGTTGTGGACCGGGGTGTTGATTTCAACATTGTGGTCTTCAATATGATCTATGTTTTCCTTGTCAGCTATAGATTTTTCTCCTAGAGAATATTCAATTTCTCTTTGATATTAAAAATGGTGAACATATTCCAATAAAATTGTTTCCAGAGATTCTTTATTATAAGGTTCACATAAGCCTGGATATTCATCGAGAAGACTAGCAAATACTCTACCGCTCTTCTTATGACTTCACTGCATCTAGAGAAGTCTTCCATTGCTAGTTTTGACCCACAAGGACAAGAAAGTGACTTCGATACAACTGTTATGAATATAAGTCAAAATCCGATGTTTTCTCTGAAATCAGGTGTGGGTTCTGTTGTTATTTGGGGCTTGGACAACAGTGTTATGAGCTCCAAATCGTTATGAACCCAAGAGACTGCACTAACAACATGCTGATATGTCTATCATAATAAATCAAGTGCAGCTAGTTTACTGTAAAAACAACAATAAATTCAGAAATATATTAGCATTTAGCATAGTAAACTTGAGATATGAGAAACCAATTGACAACAGTTATAAATCTGTTACAAGAACCAAACTATCTTTAAACCTTAAAAAATTGTGCGATATGATAAGGAAAAGTTTCCCTGGCCAACTTTAAAAGCAAAATGGGCGCTGCACTTGGCATACACAGTGTCTTAGAGACTACCCATCGTATTCTATCATGTATGAGGGTATGGGATTTTCATTTGAGAGAACATTTATAGGTAGAATACAAGATAGATCATCTGTAGGATGTATGGACAACAAATTGTTTATCAAAACTAGTCCAATTATATTCATAGGTTGTTCATAATATATAGGCACTCTGCTATGCCCCTTATCTAAGATCAAGTTCATCAAGTCCCTATCAATTTTTGCATCAATACCAGTAGAAATTGGTTCTGAAATTGAGATCGTTTTGTCTTCTACAGTTTTCTCAGATAACCCCAAAGCCTCAGAAATGATCATTGTTTCATCATGTGTTAGTTCCCCATATTTTTCTACCTCATTTCCATGCAAATCCACAAGTGGTTTCATCACAACTCTACTAAAAAAAGAAACATGTCCTTCGTTTCCTTAAATTTATTGTTTGCATTTGATGCTAAGGGGAGTTCGAAGGCTTCTTTGTTCTTGCATTCTCTACCCATATGATCATATTCATGGAAGGCATTGCATTTTGAATGAACACTAACCATCTGAATTATGTTGATAGTTGCTATGAACCCATTCTTGACATCTATATTGATACAAAGCCTTGTGTAAGAGCACTGTCATGCCTTTGGAAATGTTCTATCCAGAAATTGCCTAACATTGCTCACAAAATATTAAATATATGTCTTGCTTTTGTTGAAACAGAAAGGTGATGTATCCATGTCCACAAAGAAAAAAAAGACTAAAGAGCATTGTAGCATTAATGGAAGCGAGATTTTATCTAGCGAAATTTCTAGGAATTTGTGATTCGACCAATGCCCCATGAAATTATTGATCATGGCCTTTTCTGCAAGGACCATCGCCTTACCTTGAGGACAATTGTCGTGGCCTTATGCTGGGCGGAAAGTTTCCAAATCTCCATGGAAAAAGGGTCTTCTTGTAGGGAGACTTGTTGATAACGGAGGTCAAAACCCTCACCACGATAACCCATTGCGCTATCAACCGTTTCCAAGATCGAAGTCACATCCATGTTTACAATGATTTCCTCACAAAGTATTGAAACCAAGGGATTTACAAGAGCTCCCTTTTGTGAGAACTTTGTATCATTTCCATTGTTGGGGCAAAGATATATGATTTTTTATTTAATGCTTCTGTTCAAAATTAAATTTTCCTGTCAACAAATAGTCTAGCTATCAAATAATGTGAGTTCTATTGCGGTGCCATTATATGTTGATTAGAATCCAATTATCTATACTAATTTTGATGATCGCACAACAAAACAATTACTCACCAGATCTTGAATTTATAGCTATAGATGGAACACAAGATGATGGATTTCTTCCCAATTTTTAACTAGCGGCTTAGAGTTTCATGGCATTTGCAGCCCATGGTTGTCATACATTCTTTTTCATTTGTTTCTTATTTTTTGGTTGAGAAGCCTTTTGCACTGTTTTTTGTGAAAGTGCTTCCTTTTAACTAAGGAAAGAATTACAACTGGCTCAAAGAGGTCAGGCACTAGAGGCAGCCCACTTGCATGGATAAAATATCCCTTGAGGATGAACCTCTTAACATAAGCACTTTCATTTGGCTAAGCTACTGTGACAGGGGGTATTCTTCCATCAAATCACCCAAGTATTGCACCTAGCACCAACCACTTATTCATATTTTTGGGGAAATTGAACCTTGGTTGGTGGCCCCACATACAACTGTCTACACCTTTGAGACACAACTCCATTGGCATTGTTACTATGTTTGACACGCTCGAAGAACACCTTTTTTTTTTTATTGTCTAGCAATGCTGACTCAGTCGAAGAACACCTTTTTTTTTTTATTGTCTAGCAATGCTGACTCAGTACCTTGGTTGTATATGACATATTTGCAAGCAACATTTATGTTGACTATCTTCTAGTTATCTTTGGACATCAACATATGTTCCTCTCTTTTTGTGAAACTTTAAAAATTCATCTCTGGTAACCTTGTTTAACTATTTTGTAGTTGAGGAACCATTTCTTTTTAAATTTAAAATACTTAAGACATATAGTGGGATGCCTATTATGTTGTGGCATATTTGGATCTTATATATGTTGGTAGTATATTTTATTCTTCTTGAAAGTCATAAATGTACACTGTTTTGGAGAAAGAATAGCACAAAAGAAGCATGGTGTAAGATTCCCTGGTAAAGATCTAGACCACAAATTACCGAATTTTGATGTAGCATGTTTCACAAGTAAGGTATGTTCTGTATATCCTCTCTCAAACATATTGTTTAATCTTTTGGGTCTATTTAATCATTAGGGGCACAAAGAAAGATGTTGTAGATTGTCATCCTGTCTAACTTGCATTTTATGGTCTTAAGGGATCTATTGACTTTCTCGAGAGAGAAAAATTTATGAGGAAAGTTCTTTAGACATCTTGAATAGACAAGGAAACACCATGTTGTATACATGGTTTATTTAACTTTTAATCCTGTATGTTGTAGAGAAAAGTAAAAATTCTTGTATGTGCATCATATAGGTATTTAAGGATGGGAGTTAACTTCCTATAATGTTTTGTTCATCAGGAGTATTGTATTTGGAAATTGAGATGTATGGTCATGACATGAGAAGCATGAACTTCCAGCAAAGTGGCATTTCCTTCAGTATTTCACTAAGACTAATCTCGTGTCAACTCTGACTAACACTTGGACTCACTAGTCTCCACACAATGTACAAAAAAAAAAACAATATCTAGAATACTTTTGAGGGGTGATTTTAGCATGATTGAATCTATTGTTGGAAAGTTTGTATGAAATTTTGATCTCCACTCTGGGGTACTACACAAATTGTCTGCTGAATTTGAAGATATTTTCCTATTCAAGCAAGAGTGTTATGTTGATAGAGCCTTTCTAGAGGACTTGCAAGTCTTGTTTCAGTGTAAGTGTTCCAGTTTTGAAGCTCTAGATATCAGGGTTTGTAAGGCAGCAACATACATGCTTGTAGCAGAGGTCTGTCTGTTGCTATCAATAAGAAGTGGATGTAACATTCCCAGATCTTCAATGATCAAATGGAGAGTGCACTTGGAGATAATGTTACAAGTGTTGGGCTCAAAATAAACTTGATTTGTGTTTGTTGGGGTGCTATTCACATGATTTTGTTGAGGCCGAATGAGGATAGTACCTTTAACATGAACAAGTGGGTGTGGCATCAAATGTTTGAAGAGCAACAAACCAGCAATGGATTCAATCTTTATAAAGGAATTTCATCATAAAAATGAAGGTCTTGTAGTTGTGCACTTGGGATACATGGTACACCATAAGACAAGAAAATCTAGTGATTCACATTGGCTGATCTAAATCATAAAGGGAGGGCTAACCTATCTAAGCATACATTAGAGATGACCTGTCCGAACAAATACTAGGGTTGTCCTGTGTCTAACAAAGCCTAGGGCTGAATCATCTCGATTTTGCAAGTGACAAGTATTTACTATTTATACACCTATTTGGGGTGCCTTGTTGAGGTTTATTCTGTGGTTAGTTCAGAACAAAAGTGCATTAATTGCATGATTTTGGTTCTATCCTATGTTTCTTGGTGGAGAAGACAATGAATGAGTTAGCCCCTATTGGTCCATGCTTTTGATGACATTTTTGCTCATGTGCTATGTTGATTTGAGGACTGTTTCGGAGCCTCTTCATGCATGATTGTCATACTTGTTCATGTTTTGAAGTTGAGTGACAGTGGGAGGTCTAATTTTTATATTGCACTAGCAGGAGACCAAATCGTTGTAAGTAAATTTTAGGCTTATTCTGTGTAGACATCATTTTTATCCTTGTTCCAACATTCCATATGAGCCACAACCATCATTAAATGAGCTATGTATATGTGTATATTATATATAAACATGAAATACCATAGGGTTATCGCAATTTTATGTCATCATGCTTTACTGGACTAAAGACTACTAATCTACTTTCAGACTTAGCTTACAACAAGAAGTTGATTGCTCAGGGGAAAGGTTAGAGCATGGCTGAAACTTCTTGAAAATTTTCAAGGCATGGATCAAATGTTTCAAGGAAGTGATTTGGCATATCCCCTTAACATGGTCAAAGGGTCAGTATTTTATGCCTTTTGCACAACAAATCCATAATTAGAGGTAGCAGGTTAGCATTCTTTGAGGAGCAACCACAAGGGTATTGCTCTCTTTGCTCTGGGTACTATTGTTGAAGGACATGAATGTAATAATAGTCTAACTTAATAAAGAGGGAAAGCCAACACGTGCTAGCTTTCCCCCACAGTAGAATGATATTGTTTGAGATGCACTTGTGCTTGTGCAAGAGTGAAAGCTAGCATGTGCTAGCTTTCCCCCATGGTGGGATGATGTTGTCCAAGATGAGCTCGTGCTTGTGCAAGAAAGAAAGCTAGCATGCGCTAGCTTTCCCCCACGGTTGGATGATGTTGTTCGAGATGAGCTCCTGATTGTGCAAGAGGGAAAGCTAGCACACGCTAGCTTTCCCCCATGGTCGGATGATGTTGTTCGAGATGAGCTCGTGCTTGTGCAAGAGGGAAAGCTAGCATGAGCCAACGTTACCCCACAGTGGGATGATGTTGTTCAAGATGAGCTCATGCTTGTGCAAGAGGGAAAGCTAGCACACACTATCTTTCACCCACGCTAGTATGATGTTGTTCGAGATGAGCTCGTGCTTGTGCAAGAGGGAAAGCTAGTATGCCCACGGTGGGATGATGTTGTCTGAGATGAGCTCGTGCTTGTGCAAGAGGGAAAGCTAGCACGCGCTAGATTTCCCCCACAATGAGATGATGTTGCCCGAGATGCACTCATGCTTGTGCAAGAGGGAAAACTAACATGGTTTCCCCCATGGTACGATGATGTTGTCTGAGATGAGCTTGTGCTTGTGCAAGAGGGGAAAGCTAGAACGCACTAACTTTTCCCATTATGGGATGATGTTGTCTTAGATGAGCTTGTGCTTGTCCAAGAGGGAGAGCTAGCATGCGCTTGCCCAAGAGGGAAAGCTAGCACGCGCTAGCTTTCCCCAATGATGTGATGATGTTGTCGGACATGAGCTCGTGCTTGTGCAAGAGGGAAAGCTAACATGTGCTAGCTTTCCCCTATGGTGGGTTGATGTTGTTAGAGATGAGCTCGTGCTTGTGCAAGAGGGAAAGCTAACACACGCTAGCTTTCCACCACAATGGAATGATGTTGTTCGAGATTAGCTCGTGCTTGTGCAAGAGGTAGCTTTACCCCACGGTGGGATGATGTTGTTCGAGATGAGCTCCTTATTGTGTAAGAGGGAAAGCTAGCACACACTAGCTTTCCCCCAGGGTGGGATGATGTTGTCTAAGATGAGCTCATACTTTTTCAAGAGGGACAACTAGCATGAGCTAGCTTTCCCCCATGGTGGGATGTTGTCTGAGACGAGCTTCTGTTTGTGTAAGAGGGAAAGCTAGCACGCGCTAGCTTTCCCCCACGGTGGGATGATGTTGTCCGAGATAATCTCATGCTTATGCAAAAGGGAAAACTAGCATGTGCTAGATTTTCCCCATGATGGGATGATGTTGTCCGAGATGAGCTCGTGCTTGTGCAAGAGGGAAAGCCAACACAAGATCGCTTTCCCCCATGGTGGGATGATGTTGTCCGAGATGAGATTGTGCTTGTGCAAGAGGGAAAGCTAGCACAAGCCAACTTTCCCCCACAATAGGATGATGTTGTTCAAGATGAGCTCGTGCTTGTGCAAGAGGGAAAGTTAGCACACGCTAGCTTTCACCCACATTGGTATGATGTTGTTTGAGATGAGCTCGTGCTTGTGCAAGAGGGAAAGCTAGTATGCCCACAGTGGGATGATGTTGTCCGACATGAGCTCGTGCTTGTGCAAGAGGGAAAGCTAGCATGCACTAGCTTTCCCCCACAATGGGATGATGTTTCCCAAGATGCACTCGTGCTTGTGCAAGAGGGAAAACTAGCATGCTTTCCCCCACAATGTGATGATGTTGTTTGAGATGATCTTGTGCTTGTGCAAGAGGGGAAATCTAACACATGCTAGCTTTTCCCATTGTGGGATGATGTTGTCTTAGATGAGCTTGTGCTTGTGCAAGAGGGAAAGCTAGCATGCACCTGTCCAAGAGGGAAAGCTAGAATGCGCTAGCTTTCCCCAATGATGCGATGATGTTGTCCGAGATGAGCTCGTGCTTGTGCAAGAAGGAAAGCTAACACACGCTAGCTTTCCCCTATGGTGGGATGATGTTGTCAGAGATGAGCTCATGCTTGTGCAAGAGGGAAAGCTAGCACACGCTAGGTTTCCCTCACGATGGAATGATGTTGTCTGAGATTAGCTCATGCTTTTGCAAGAGGTAGCTTTAGCCCATGGTGGGATGATGTTGTTCGAGATGAGCTCGTGCTTGTGTAAGAGGGAAAAATAGCACACACTAGCTTTCCCCCAGGGTGGGATGATGTTGTCTGAGATGAGCTCATGCTTTTGCAAGAGGGACAACTAGAATGAGCTAGCTTTCCCCCATGGTGGGATGTTGTCGGAGACGAGCTTGTATTTGTGAAAGAGGGAAAGCTAGCATGCACTAGCTTTCCCCCACGGTGGGATGATGTTGTCCGAGATGAGCTCGTGCTTGTGCAAAAGGGAAAACTAGCACATGCTAGATTTTCCCCATGATGGGATGATGTTGTCCAAGATGAGCTCGTGCTTGTGCAAGAGGGAAAGCTAGAACACGCTCACTTTCCTCCACGGTGGGATGATGGTGTCCGAGATGAGCTCGTGTTTGTGCAAGAGAGACAGCTAGCACGCGCTATCTTTCACCCACAGTGGGATGATGTTGTTCGAGATGAATTCATGCTTGTGCAAGAGGGAAAGGTAGCACACGCTAGCTTTCCCCCACGGTGGGATGATGATGCCCGAGATGAGCTCCTGCTTGTGCAAGAGGGAAAGCCAGCATGCACTAACTTTCCTCCACAGTGGGATGATGCTGTCTGAGATGAGCTCATGCTTGTGCAAGAGGTAAAGCTAGCATGCACTAGCTTTCCCTCACGGTGGGATGATGTTGTCCGAGATGAGCTCATGCTTGTGTAAGAGGGAAAGCTAGCATGCACTAGCTTTCCCCCATGGTAGGATGATGCTATCTGAGATGAGCTCGTGCTTGTGCTTGTGCAAGAGGGAAAGCTAGGACGCACTATCTTTCCCCTACAATGGGATGATGTTGTCCGAGATGAGCTCGTCCTTGTGCAAGAGGGAAAGCTAGCACGTGTTAGATTTCCCCAATGGTGGGATGATGTTTTCCAAGATGAGCTTGTGCAAGAGGGAAAACTAGCATGAGATAGCTTTCCCACACAGTGGGATAATGTTGTCCACTGGGATGATGTCCAAGATGAAATCATGCTTGTGCAAGAGGGAAAGCTAGCACGCGCTAGCTTTCCCCCATAGTGGGATGATGTTGTTTGAGATGAGCTCATGCTTGTGCAAGAGGGAAAGAACACACACTAGCTTTCCCCCATGGTGGGATGATGTTGTTCGATATTCGCTCTTGCTTGTGCAAGTGGGAAAGCTAGCCTACCCATAGTGGGATGATGTTTTTTGAGATGAGCTCATGTTTGTGCAAGAGGGAAAGCTAGCACGCTATAGCTTTCCCCCATGGTGGGATGATGTTGTCCGAGATGAGCTCGTGCTTGTTCAAAAGGGAAAACTAGCACGCGCTAGATTTTCTCCATGATGGGATGATGTTGTCCGAGATGAGCTCGTGCTTGTGCAAGAGGGAAAGCTAGCACACGCTCGCTTTCCGCCATGGTGGGATGATGTTGTCCAAGATGAGCTCGTGCTTGTGCAAGAGAGAAAGCTAGCACGAACCAACTTTCCCCCACAGTGGGATGATGTTGTTCAAGATGAGCTTGTGCTTGTGCAAGAGGGAAAGCTAGCACACACTATCTTTCACCTACGCTGGTATGATGTTGTTCGAGATGAGCTCGTGCTTGTGCAAGAGGGAAAGCTAGTATGCCCATGATGGGATGATGTCCAAGATGAGCTCGTGCTTGTGCAAGAGGGAAATCTAGCATGCACTGGCTTTCCCCCACAGTGGGATGATGTTGCCCGAGATGCACTCGTGCTTGTGCAATAGGGAAAACTAGCATGCTTTCCCCCACGGTGCGATGATGTTGTCTAACATGAGCTTGTGCTTGTGCAAGAGGGAAAAGATAACATGTGCTAGCTTTTCCCATTGTGGGATGATGTTGTCTTAAATGAGCTTGTGCTTGTCCAAGAGGGAAATCTAGCATGCGCTTGTCCAAGAAGGAAAGCTAGCATGTGCTAGCTTTCCCCAATGATGCGATGATGTTGTCCGAGATGAGCTCATGCTTGTGCAAGAGGGAAAGCTAACATGCGTTGGCTTTCCCCTATGGTGGGATGATGTTGTCAGAGATGAGCTCGTGCTTGTGCAAGAGGGAAAGCTAGCACGCACTAGGTTTCCCCCATGATGGAATGATGTTGTTCGAGATTAGCTCGTGCTTGTGAAAGAGGTAGCTTTACCCCACGGTGGCATGATGTTGTTCGAGATGAGCTTGTGCTTGTGTAAGAGGGAAAGCTAGCACGCACTAGCTTTCCCCTAGGGTGGGATGATGTTTTCTGAGATGAGCTCATGCTTTTGCAAGAGGGACAGCTAGCACGAGCTAGCTTTCCCCCATGATGGGATGTTGTCGGAGATGAGCTCATGTTTGTGTAAGAGGGAAAGATAGCATGCACTCGCTTTCCCCCATGGTGGGATGATGTTGTCCGAGATGAGCTAGTGCTTTTGTAAAAGGGAAAACTAGCACGTGATAGCTTTTCCCCATGATGGGATGATGTTGTTCAAGATGAGCTCGTGCTTGTTCAAGAGGGAAAGCTAGCACATGCTTGCTTTCCTCCACGGTGGGATGATGGTGTCTAAGATGAACTCGTGTTTGTGCAAGAGAGAAAGCTAGCACGCACTAGCTTTCACCCACAGTGGGATGATGTTGTTCGAGATGAGTTCGTGCTTGTGCAAGAGGGAAAGGTAGCATGCACTAGCTTTCCCCCACGGTGGGATGATGATGTCC
>CBVK0102844576.1:0-13285 GCA_900067695.1 Picea abies
ATATATATATATATATAATTCGGTGCCTCACAACAAATGCATAACACTTACTCTTGAAGCTTATGAACAAAAGGACTATCGTTGGTTTCCCACTACTCTCCCATATCCTCTACTAACTATGAAATAGATAACATAATTAGATGAGTGGGAAATGTAATGAAAAACTTACAAAAGATCACATAACTAGATAGCATGCTACCTTCTATTTAAAGTAGTCCCACCTTTTCCGAGCCAGTCTTCCTTACAACGACATGAACAATACTAGTTTCACTACTCTCCTTGTAGTTTATTTTCTTAATCATAGTCATTGCCTTTGTTGATGTGACCATTTACTCTACCCTTGAGGGAATTTAGTCTGGTTGATAAAGCATAACAAGGATACCTTAGTTGGCAT
This sequence comes from Picea abies, assembly GCA_900067695.1. Classification (NCBI taxonomy): domain Eukaryota; kingdom Viridiplantae; phylum Streptophyta; class Pinopsida; order Pinales; family Pinaceae; genus Picea; species Picea abies. Next base: position 395 of record CBVK0102844576.1, read on the forward strand.
GCTGTACAGAAAATTGACAACACTTTTCTAGGCAGATATCCCTGTCCACCTAAACGTGGAAATTGGAGGGAGGCACTACATGAGCCAAAATGGTAACCAAGTACCCAATCTAAGTTTATTTGAATTGCCATGATGATCAAATATTAATAGGCTAAGTCTGCGTTGATAGATGCTTCAAAACTTTGGAAGGATGTTTGGCTTATTAATTAGATGATAGAATTTTTAGAATTATATGTATCATGGCTTTTCATTACATATTTGTTGAAAAGTACTTATTCGTCAATGTTTGAGATGACAAAAAGGTTTAAACATTGACTGTCAAAAAATCTTACCCAACCCAACTCATGAATATTGATAGAATTCTTTGTTGATCAGGTTTGGAAACCAAACAAGAAATCATTAAAAAATAAACATTCTAGAGAGGGGCATTTTAATTAGATAGTTGACCAAAGGAAATTGTTCTTCACATTTTGAGCTACCAAATGTTGATCAGGTTTGGAAACCAAACAAGAAATCATTAAAAAATAAACATTCTAGAGAGGGGCATTTTAATTAGATAGTTGACCAAAGGAAATTGTTCTTCACATTTTGAGCTACCAAAGTTCATAAAATAAAACAATCTACAGTCCCATAAACCATAAAGAGACTTGCCATTTTCAACTGTTCATCTAAAATATCATCCATTGAAAAAAAACATTTTCAGTACCTAATTTGTCCATTGCAAAGAAAATCTTATGATGCCAACTTCCCTGGCCTTTCCATGCCACTCGAAAGTTGATAAAAACACTTAAGATCATATCACTGTCAATTTGGAATAAGCCTAGGTGAGGAATTTTCTCCAGATCCAATTGTAATCCTTTTGTCATTTGTCTATCTTTTCAAAGAGTTGAAAGAAAATATCAAGAACTGGTATAGTCTTGAGTCCCTTTCTTAAATAAACAGTCAATAAGATTAATAGAATCAACCATCCAAGAGTGTGTAATATCGAGTTTTAGTAGCATAAAGTATGATCATAGGCAAGGCATAGATATTACAGAACAGAGAATGGCATATAACAAATTACACACACATTGAATTTGAAAAGAAAATTGAAGGTTCAAGGAAGCCGAGATGTGGCATATTGATATTGTAGAATATTAAGACCCAATTTTATCATTTATGTTAAAAAAGAAACAATAACAAAAAATATAAAGCCTATACAAGTAAGAAAATTCAGAGAAAAATCTTCGTACCCAAGTTTGTAAGAACTCATTCCACTAAAATTGTTGTCGTTTTTAAAAAATATATCATCCTCTACATCTTTCTTTGCTTGAACCTCCAGTTCAAGAAGTTACAAGCAGGGTCATGGTACTTTGAACATCATTGCAATATTCTAATGCAATTTTTTCAGCCTTTGCTCTCTTTCCTGGAGCTTGGAACTCTTTACAAAGTTCATTGGCTAAAATTGAAACCTCGATAATTATCAGCCTTAGCATCTAAGTCGTTGTTGATGCTTCTTTCCATAGACCACCTGCACAAAAGGCATCTAAAGTTGTTTTCTTAAAGAACGAGTTCTACAATATTCCATAACAACCTCCTCAAAACTTTCTTCACTAAACAGATGATCACCCCTAGCCTCCAAAATAAGACCTCTTTCTGCCATATTTGAAAATGTCAAGGCCGAGGAGAAACTTTTTTAGATCACTCTTCATGAGAAACAAGCACTCCTTAAAACAAGAATCTCCTGCTGCAACAAATTTTTTCAGAGCACTCCCATACTTGTGCAGCGTACAATCTATAGTATAACACATAACAAGAGAAGACATGTTCAAGATCCTGTAGGAAAGGAAGAAACTCTTTTGGATCACGCTGGGAGTTCAAGGAAACAACAGAAACAAGATGCAAATTATGAAGGCCCGATGTTGCAAGGAATACAACATCCAGATCTAACAAGCAAAGAAGATGCTTAGGAGCTTCTTCTGCACTTATATTTGATTTATCAAAACCACCACCTCCATCATTAATCAAAATTGCAATCTCTTCTTCACACAAGTTCTCAATTATTTTAAATGCTTCTTCCAACTTAGGGGGATCATTACAATCTAATGTCCTCAAAGTGAAAAACTTCCTCGTGGGGCTTTTTGAAACCTCTTATTCAAGTGCCTTCCTTACTGCTTCTTATAGCACAACCCATTCCTTACTATTTTTTCTTACAATTCCATTCCCTGGAATAGACCTCTTAAATGTAGTTTGATTGTCATGTTCTAAGGAAGAACCTATATTTGACAAGCGAATCTGAGAACCACACTCTATCTTGTTGTCTTGGAGATAGAACAATAAAATATTTTTCTATAATGTGTTTATAACATTTTTTTTTTATTTAAAGGGCACAAAAATTCCACAGATGACTTAAGTTTTTTATTTGACAGACAAACACATAGGTTGTTTCAACAAAAGATTGCCAACGACTGTAATCAACTATCACATTGTAATTTATCCTATGTTACCTAACCAAAGAACTGCATGTTTGAAACACATGTCTACCAAAGCTCCAACAATGGCTAGAAGAAGCACAAAATTTTTGTGGATAAATGGTTTCCAAGTTCCCGGGAACTGCTTTTTAGATTACTACAACTTCATCCTTATTGATGATAAGCCTATCATGATTTCCTTCCCTGATAATTTTATTCTCACCTTGGGGCTTGTTGTCAATATCTATTGCTAACTGGGCTTGTTATCAAAATCTACTGTTGCTTGTCCATTTCCCATGGAATCATAATGTCCATATCCATGGAATATTTCATCCATGATTACCACAAAGAGAAGGTCCCACCTTGTGGTATAAATAAGATGAATTACCACCTCTTATATCCTGCCTGCAACACTTCCATAAAATACAAAACTAGCATGAGTACTAGAAATATCTGACTATTCACTTTCACCTCCAATCTGCCATCTTCATCTTTTTCAGATATCAAGGCCTTCAACTTTCCATAATTATAAACAAGAATAGAATGCATACAAGGGTAACATGACAAAAGACCCTTCAAATTTAACTTCTTTTTTATATAGTTTTTCATCTTCCATACTTATTCCCTCTTTTGATGTGCTTGAAACAATGTCACCAATATTTTTCTAATGATCACAAGCTAGATCACCACCAAACCCTGAATATACACAAGCCTGATCACCATCACAATGCATTACCACAAGAACATAGGAATGTAGCCATGTGAGATCCTGAGTTCGCCCAACTCTGGGTTTTAATAAAATTGCATGTATCGACATTTGCGGTTTCATATAAAGGGCCTTCCACATGATCCAAAATATCCTTATTTGCATAGTTAACACTACTTAAATTGCCATAAGATAGCCAAATGATTCACTGAGCCTTTAGAAGTAAAAGCCACACATAATAGTAGACTGAAACTTGATATTGAAGAGAAATGTGGGAGGAGGCACAAGAAATTAATATAGTGGTGTGACAAAGCACATTCACACTATCAATCACAGAATCTATAAACTCATTATAGACAACACCACTCCAGCAAAAGCTTAAAAAGTGAACTCATCCATATGCAGTCCAACAAATACCATGCATTGGTCCTTCTGGGTTCCAAGCAAACATTAACTTGTTCAGATACCAGTGGTAATTACCTCCATTTTTGTTTGAAATACCAGTTATAATTATTGAAACCCCAAATTTGGATGCTAGACCACTCTTCATATCTCAACAATGCCAACTAACAGCTGTGAGTTACAATTCCACTTCAACCTCTCAATTTTGGCTCCTGCTCGTCCATATATGTCCAATGAACCTCTGTTGAGACAAAGCCCAAAAAATTGGATATTTACATGAGACTTTGTCCAAGTTATTGTCTAGGTCATATGAGACTTTGTACAACTTCAAAAGAGAATTGGAAGAGTTTACAAATTTATAAATCAGGGCTAACGGATTTTGGGAATTCGAAGAATTCACAAAATTGTGGTAAATCAGGGCTAATAGATTTGTACAACTTCAAAAGAGAATTGGAAGAGTTTACAAATTTATAAATCAGGGCTAACGGATTTTGGGAATTCGAAGAATTCACAAAATTGTGGTAAATCAGGGCTAATAGATACATTGCAAAAGGCAAGAATCCAAAAAAATTGAAAAACAAAAATAAAAGGAAAGAATAAAAAAAAAAAATGAAAAACAAAAAAGCATCGCAAAAATGAATTTGAGCGCTTTTTGGTTTTACCAGCTTTTTTGGTGTGGTGCGGTGGGAAATTTTGAAATTTTTCTTCAGTTGTTGATGAACGAAGGGATTCGTCTTTGTCTCATCTATTAAAACACTGTGCGAGAGAGAGGGGGACCTACAGAAACACGTATGGGTTTCGGGAAAGGAACTCCTGAATATTGGGTATCCGTCATCAGATCAAGTCGAATACTTTATGAAATGGGTGGAGTATCCGAAACCGTCGCTAGAATAGTTTCATTGGCTCCCGAAGTATTATAATTACTGATAGATCTTGTAGGGGGGATGCCAATGTATATGTTGAAGTATATACATTATAAAAATCTTATAGAAATTTCACATTTACTTCCTCCTCATCCTCTATCTATGGTTTGGTCTGATATATTTGCGAGGTTGGGTATCTCAGTCTGTGCTTGTTCCTGTGCATGTGCCTGAGACTCAGCATCGAGCCTGAGTATGTGCCTGTGCATGTGCCCGAGCCTGAGTCTGTGCCTGTGCCTACTCATGTCATGTGTGTATGTGATATAGGAGGCGACAATTGGATTGGGATCATCCATTGTTGGAGAAAACAACTTCAACTTCAAAGGAAGGGCGACTAAGCTGCTCAAGGGTTACTACTCTCTCCCAATAATGGCTTATTTATATTTAAGAGATATTTTATTATTATTTCCTTTTCCCTCTGGTCTTTTCTTCTCTCAATCCATTGTTGGAGAAAACAACTTCAACTTCAAAGGAAGGGCGACTAAGCTGCTCAAGGGTTACTACTCTCTCCCAATAATGGCTTATTTATATTTCAGAGATATTTTATTATTATTTCCTTTTCCCTCTGGTCTTTTCTTCTCTCACAGACGACATAGTATTTTTTTAAAATTCATTTCAGCAATTTTAATGTTAAGGTATGTCTGTCCATCTCAAAACTCATAATCTCATGCATGACCTTACTTTCATTCTGTCAAAATTTGGTTTCATTATTTTAGGATGGGAATCTCCATTTGGAAAGAATGATCAACGCTCTTTCCCAGTAATAGTGGGCCTTCAATTCAAGGTACATTTACTCTCCCATCTTTCTTTGTGTTGATTTCTCCAATCCCATGTCCATCTTTCTTAATTCTGCCATCAGGAACAAACCCTAGTCCTTTGATTTCAACAATCCCAATCCCATTCATTTCAACGGTCTTTCAACAATTATGGGAGCTTCCATAAATCATCCATCCATCCATCATGTTTCTTCTTGCCATTAGTTGTACCCACATGTGTGTTTATTAAGTTTAACCCTCCTATGTGTTTATTTTTGTGTGTATAGTGTATTTTTTTTCTAATTTATATTACATCATGTTTTTGGATTATGTTAGTGTAGTTACTTTAACATTTTGGATTTTGTTAGTGTTAGGCTAGGCTAGGTTAAGCTAAGCTAAGATAGGTTGGGTTAGAGTAGGATAGGCTAGGTTAGGCTAGAATAGGTTAGACTAGAGTATGCTAGAGTGGGATAGGATAAAGTAGGATAGAGTAGGCTAGGCTATAGTAGGATATACTAGGTTAGGCTAGAGTAAGCTAGAGGCTAGGCTTGAGTATGCTAGGCTAGGCTAGGTCAGACCATGCTAAGATATAGGTTAGGCTAGAATAGGCTAGGCTAGAGTGTGCTAGGTTAGGCTAGAGTAGGCTAGGCTAGGTTAGGCTATGCTAGGCTAGGATAGAATAGGCTAGGCTAGAGTAGGCTAGGATAGAGTGGGTTAAGTTAAGTTAGAGAAGGATAGGTTGAGCTAGGCTAAGCCAAATTAGACTAGGCTAGAGTAGGATAGGCTAGGGTAGACTAAGCTAGAGTAGGCTAGATTAAGCTAGGGTAGGCTAGGTTGGGCTAGACTAAGTTATGCTAGGTTAGGTTAAGCTAGGCTAGGCTAGGCTAGGATAGGATAGGATACGCTAGGCTAGGATGGAGTAGGCTAGGCTTGGCTTGGCAAGGCCAAGCTAAGCTAGGTTGGAGTAGGCTACGATATGATAGAGTAGGCTAAGTTAGATTCGATTAGGCTAGACTAGGCTAGGCCAGACTAAGCTAGGCTAAGATAGAGTACGATAAGCTAAGATGGACTAGGCTAAGCTAGGATGGACTAGGCTAAGCTAGAGTAGGTTAGTCTTGGCTTGGCTAGGCTAGACTAATCTAGGTTAATTAGAGTAGGCTAGGATAGGCTAGAGTAGACTAAGTTAGAGTCGATTAGGCTAGGCTAGGCTATGCTAGGCTAGAGTAGGATAGGATAGGATAGGCTAGGCTAGACTAAGATGGAGTAGGCTAGGCTAGGCTAGAGTAGGCTAGAGTAGGCTAGGCTAGGCTAGTCCATCTTAGGCTAGGCTAGGCTAGAGTAGGCTAGAGTAGGCTAGGCTAGGCTAGGCTAGGTCGGGCTAGACTAGGCTAAGTCGAGCTAGACTAAGCTATGCCAGGTTAGGCTAAGTTAGATTAGGGTAGACTAGGCTAGGCTAGGCTAGGCTAGGATAGGATAGGATAGGATATGATGGAGTAAGCTAAGCTAGACTAAGATGGAGTAGACTAAGCTATACTAGGCTAGGCTTTGCTTGTCTAGGCCAAGCTAAGCTAGGTTAGAGTAGGCTACAATAGGCTAGAGTAGGCTAAGTTAGAGTCAATTAGGCTAGGCTAGGCTAGGTGAGGTAGGCTTGGCTAGGCTAGGCCAGAGTAAATAGGCTAGGCTAGGCTAGACTAAGCTAGGCTGGGATAGAGTAGGATAGGCTAGGATGGAGTAGACTAAGCTAGAGTAAGTTAGGCTAGGCTTGGATTGGCTTATCTAGGCTAGGTTAATAGGCTAGAGTAGGCTAAGTTAGAGTCAATTAGGCTAGGCTAGGCTAGGTGAGGTAGGCTTGGCTAGGCTAGGCCAGAGTAAATAGGCTAGGCTAGGCTAGACTAAGCTAGGCTGGGATAGAGTAGGATAGGCTAGGATGGAGTAGACTAAGCTAGAGTAAGTTAGGCTAGGCTTGGATTGGCTTATCTAGGCTAGGTTAAGCTAAGTTAGAGTAGGCTAGGATAAGATAGAGTAGGCTAAGTTAGAGTTGATTAGGCTAGGCTAGCGTACGATCAGCTAGGCTAGGCTAGTAGACTAAGATGGAGTAGGCTAGGCTAGAGTAGGCTAGGTTAGGCTAGGCTAGGTCAGGCTAGACTAGGCTAAGTTGAGCTAGACTAAGCTATTCTAGATTAGGCTAAGATAGATTAGGATAGACTAGGCTAAGCTAGGATAGGATAGGATAGGCTAGGCTAGGCTTGGCTTGGCTAGGTTCGGCTAAGCTAGGTTAGAGTAGGCTAGGATAGGCTAGAGTAGGCTAGGATATGCTAGAGTAGGCTAAGTTAGACTCAATTAGGCTAGGCTAGGCTAGGATAGGGTAGGCTAGGTAGGCTAGAGTAGGCTAGGATATGCTAGAGTAGGCTAAGTTAGACTCAATTAGGCTAGGCTAGGCTAGGATAGGGTAGGCTAGGCTAGGCTTGGCTAGGATAAGATAGGCTAGAGTAGGGTAGGCTATGTTAGGCTAGGATATGGTAGGCTAGGCTAGAGTAGGCTAAGATAGAGTAGCCTAGGGTAGGGTAGGGTAGGGTAGGCTAGAGTAGACTATGCTAGGCTAACATAGGCTATGCTAGGATAGGTTAGAGTAGGCTATGCTAGAATAGGCTAGATTAGGCTAACATAGCCTAGAGTAGGTTAGGCTAGGATGAGCTAGGCAAGGCTAGGCCAGGCTAGGATAAGCTAGGTTATGTTAGGTTAGGCTAGTCTATTTTAGGTTAGGATAGGCTAGGATAAGCTTGGTTACGCTATGTTAGGCTAGCTTAGGTGAGGCGAGGCTAGAAAAGGCTATGTTATGGTAGGTTAGATTAGGCGAGGCTAGGCTAGAATATGCTAGGCTACACTAGAGTGTGCTAGACTAGGCTAGAGTAGAGTAGGCTAAGTTAGGCTAGGTTAGGCTAAGTGAGGCTAAGCTAGGCTAAGCTAGGTTAGGCTAGGCTAATATAGGTCAGAGTAGGCTAGGCTAGGATAAGTTTGGTTACGTTATGTTAGGCTAAGGTAGGCGAGGCTATGCTAGGCTAGGTTACAATAGGTTAGGTTAGGCGAGGCTAGGTTATTCTAGGCAAATATAGCCCAGGCTAGAGTAGGATAGCCTACGTTATAGTAGGCTAGGTTAGGTTAGGCTAGGCTAGGATATGCTAGAGTAGGCTAGGCTAGGCTAGGCTAGAGTAGGCTAGGTTAGGCTAGGCCAGGCTAGAGTAGGCCAACCTAGGCTAGGATAGGATATGATAGAATAGGCTAGGATAGAGTAGTCCAAGCTAGAGTAGGTTAGGCTAGGATAGAATAGGCTAGAGTAGGCTAGGCCAGGCTATGATAGAGTAGGCTAGGCTAGGCTAGAGTAGGCTAGACCAGGCTATGATAGAGCAGGCTAGGCTAGGCTAGAGTAGGGTAGACTATGTTAGGCTATGCTAGAGTAAGCTAAGCTAGAGTAGGCAAGGTTATGTTATATTAGACTTTACTAGGCTAAGCTAAGCTATGATAGGCTAGGTTATAGTAGGCAAGAGTAGGTTAGGCTAAAGTAGATTAGGCTTGAGTAGTCTAGGCTAGGATAAGCTAGCTCGGGCTAGGCGAGTCTAGGATGAGCTAGCTTGGGCTAAGCCGGGCTAGGCTAAGATGGGTTAGGCTAGGGTAGGCCAATCTAGGCTAAGCTTGGGTAGGGTAGGACAATCTAGGCTAATCTAGGTTATGTTTGTCAGGCTAGAGTAACACAGGATCAACTAGGTTATGTTAGGCTAGGCTAAGCTAGGCTAGGTTAGATTCGACTATGCTAAGCTATGCTAAAGTAGGCTAGGCTAAGATAGATTAGGCTAGTCTAGGCTAGAGTGGGCTAGGCTAAAATATGATAGGTTAGAGATGGCTATGCTAAGCTATGCTAGAGTAGGATAGACTAGGTTAGGCTAGGCTAGAGTAGGCTTGTCTATGCTAGAGTAGACTAGGCTAGGTTAGAGTTAGTTATGCTGAGCTATGCTAGAGTAGGCTAGGATAAGCTAAAGTAGGCTAGGCTAGGTTAAGCTAGGTTAGATTGGGCTAGGCTAGAGTAGGCTAGGTTAAGTTAGGCTAGAGTAGGCTAAGCTAGGCTAGAGGAAGCTAGTCTAGACTAGAGTAGGCTAGGCCAGGCTAGAATAAGATAGGCTAGGAAAGTGAAGGTTGGGCTAGAGTAGGCAAGGCTAAGTGAGGCTAGTCTAGGACAAAGTATGATAGGCTAGTCTAGGCTAAACTAGAGTAATCTAGGCCATGCTAAGCTAGTGTAGGCTAGGCTAGGCTAGACTAGACTAGGATAGACTAGGTTATGCTAGGCCAGGCTATACTAAGCTAGGTTAGGATAGGTAAGCTAGGATATGATAGGATAGGCTAGGCTAGGCTAGGCTAGACTAGGTTAAGTTAGTCTAGGCTCGGATATGATAGGCTAGGTTGGAGTAGGCTAGGCTAGGCTAGAATAAAGTACGTTAGGCTAGGCTAGGTTAGGATAAAGTAGACTAGGATGGGATAGATTAGGATAAGGTAGAGTAGGCTAGGTAATGTTAAGCTAGACTAGGCTTGGCTTGGCTAGGGTAGACTAATTTAGGTTAGAGTAGGCTAGGATAGGCTAAAGTAGGCTAAGTTAGAGTGGCTTAGGCTAGGCTAGGCTAGGCTAGGCTAGAGTAGGCTAGAGTAGGATAGGCTAAGCTAGGCTAGAGTAGGCTAGAGTAGACTAGGCTAAGCTAGGCTAGAGTAGTGTAGACTAGGCTTAGTTGGGCTAGTCTAGGCTAGAGTAGGCTAAGATAGGCTAGAGTAGGCTAGGCTAAACTATTCTATGTTATAGTAGGTTACGCTATAGTAGGATAAGATAGATTAGGTTAGGCTAGGCTAGTTTAGAGTTACCCGAAAAATGCAAATTTTCTTTTTGTTTCTAATTTTCTTATCTCACATAAAGTGTAAAGCGAAGAGCATATGTAGAAAATAAAACACTTTATGCTTCGTTTATAATTTTCCAAGATCACACAAAAAATGAGACAAAGAGCATACCCAAAACAAAATTAGTAGCAAAGTGGGAATTACAATAGTAAAACAAAAATATTAAATCAGAAAAAAATAAATTAAAATGGGTGTAAAAGGACTTTATACCTTCAGATGTGACAAAAATGGTTATATCTTGGGCAAATGGAAACCTTTTCAAGTGAAACCAAAAGTGTTTCCAATTGAAAGTAACACTCTAAATACAATGGAATAGTTCACTTATCACATAAATGCATAGAAATAATAGAACCCAAAAATGAAGCAACACGGGTTTAGGATCTCAATCAACAACAAGAGCATATATTCATACATGCTCTGATACTGTGTTCAATAAACAAGGTATTCCACATAGGTTGAACACCTTAAGAAACCAATCACACAAAAAAATCAAATATCAATACACCAATCTATTGTGTGGCTAAAACCCTCAAAGAAAGAAACAATCCATGACCCTCCATGCTCTTTAACTAGAGATAATGGACCAATCATGTGCTAAGCTATGGATCAATATAGGCGTTAGTATAGAGGAGAATGTAAATCGTCAGATCACTTTATGTCTAGATCATATCATGATCATCGAATTACATAATTACAATTGCATACTAATGCATACTAAGAAACACGCTAAAGACACACACTTTAACTAAAGACACATTTAACCAATTTGATCTTAACTAACTCCTAAGTGTCTAATATCTTAACACAGATGGATTTTGCTAGTCATATATTATTTTTATAAATGGGTTCATGTTATTATTGTGAGGGATGAACTGATGGAGTTGTTATTAAATTTCTAGAGGAAAACATCATATCTTAGGTTTGGTTGTCCTAAAAGGATTATTACTAACAATGCCAAAGAATTTAATCCTATTTCCTTAATAATACTTTAGCAAAGGTACAACATTATTTTGGAACGTTCAAAAACATATTATCCCCAAGGAAATAGACAAATTGAATCTTCTAATAAAAAAATGATGAATATTATTAAGAAAACTTTGACCTAAAACAAGAAGGTTGGGGGTTTCCATCTAAAGTATGCATTCTGGGTTGATAGGATGAGTACCAAAATATCTATAAGCACCTTACCCTTCAATGAGTGTATGGTATGGATCTAATTTTACCTATCCAGTTGGGGGTACTAGTCATGAAGCTGCTATAGGAGATGCAAGTAGACCCTAATGAAACTCAAAGAAGAATACTTTAAATTATTCATGTCCATCAACCAAGGGAGAAGCTAGGAGAGAAATCCTAGTTATAGTAGCAAAAAATCAAGGCATTATTTGATAAAATAACTAAACACATCAATTTTATGAAAGGTGATTCAATTCTCAAATGGAATAAAAAAATGAGAGGGCCCTAGCCAGAATGGAAAATTCTATTATTTATGGTTGAGACCATTTATTATTGACTTTGTTTATTGAGAAACTTGGATGGGGAATATACTAGTTTATTCATTATGATTACCTAACAACAAAAACATTGAATTTATTCATTATTGTTACTCAGTGTGAAAGACTCTTAAGAACCAATTCTCAATTGGAATCTCAACAACGCCAACCTCCTACAAGCGTATGAAACTTGGTCTATTGGGCAAGTTCTTATTTTATTCCTCCACTAATTCAAGCTCAAAGCCTTTGTAATTCCTTTCATTTCATTCATGGCTCCTAAGAAGAAACCTATAACCCCTTCCAAGTTTTTTCTTGTTAGGAATAGGATCGTGGAGGAATAATAAAAACAAATCAAAATGAATGAGAAAATAAAACACAAAAGAACACAATATAAGAGAGACACCAATATATGTTGTTCACCCAATATGGGTTGCATCCACGGAGAAACATCTAATCCTTTCTTTATTTCGTCCAACAAAATGAAGGGATAACACCTGCAACACATTTGTTGCAACCTCCTCTTCACTCTCTCACAGTCTCCTCTCTCAGTCACAATACAATCTCACTCAACACAACCACAATATAATTAACTCTTTAAAAAGAGGGTTTCCTTCTAGGGAAAAAAGGTACCAACATAAACTCTACCATCAAATCTATTACCTAATAATGAACAGTGCAGATTGACTACAAAATTACAATATAAGATATATGATCTCGCGACATCTGAAAGCCCTAATCCATTGACTTGGATTAGATTAAAAACTTAATTACTTAACCAGGATTAGAAAACCATGGGCTAAAAGATTATGTGTCAAAATCACCCAAAACGGATGCAAAAAACTGCACAATTTTTTTTTCTCGGGGGCTCCTCCCGCCCCACTATGCCCAGTGCAATTTAATAGCATGTACTTAACCAGGATTAGAAAACCATGGGCTAAAAGATTATGTGTCAAAATCACCCAAAACGGATGCAAAAAACTGCACAATTTTTTTTTCTCGGGGGCTCCTCCCGCCCCACTATGCCCAGTGCAATTTAATAGCATGTGGGGGTAATGTTGAAAAGAATATAACAAAAACCCCCGCTAGGGATTTGGATCCAAATGCAACTAAAACAAGACCTCTGAATCAGGAAGACAATCAGGCTCCACTACCAACAATTATACCTTCTCTTGAGTTGAGAAAATTCATTGATGTTGATAGTCTTATATTTGACCCTCTGATAACCATCATCAC